>KK502438.1:11864-48544 GCA_000688735.1 Glossina austeni | reverse complement strand
ATATATAAATATATTTATAAATATATTTATATATTTATATATATATATCTATATATATATATATATATATATGTGCATATAATTTTTTTCTTTTCTTTTTTTTTTTTTATAAATATCTGCTTGCTTATTGTGTTTTGTTTGAAAAAGTTTTTTTGTTCTGTTGAAAAAAATTTGATAAATATTTACATATATGTAAAGAATAAAAAATTACTTCTTTTTAATTCCCATCACCTGCGGATGGAATATGCAAATTCTTTTATGCCGTTCGACACATTTGCAAATGTCTGATGAAATGACAGGCTCTACAAGTCAAATTCGCAAGCGACTTGACCATGCCCTATTGAAATTCAAGAAGCAGAAAAACTAAAACTTCGCCTTCGTTAGAATATTTTGTAGTTTAGGTTTAAAATTTGTTAAAAACGCGAATGTGGCGAAATTTAGGTCGAAGGCCGCATTTATTCTTCAATCGATTTGCCAACGACTGCAAGTGGTTCATACTAAGCAGCCAGAAACTAAGACTGTAAGCTTTTGCAGTTACAGATTTTGCGGTTTCAAATTTAGCAGAACTATTTACAAAGCTTAAATGAAAATACTTCTCAATACATGACCCGGTTGATCAGTTAAAACATTAACAAAAGAGAGCGAGGAGCTTCATTGAGAAGCGCTTGTTGCGTTACAATCCTTCCTTCTTTTTTTTTATTTGATGTGGTCTAAATGATGGGAAATGGGAATGAGATTCAACAACTGTGGCAGGCTTGGCTCAATCACGACCGACAGGATACCGTAGCTGTTAAATGTTTTATGAAAAATTCAAATTGAAACGCTTCTACAGAGCACACACGGAGCATTGTTAAAAACGCGTTAAACGCGGAAACTGGTTAGGCTGTCGAGAAAGTTGAATCGACTTCAGAATCGACTTTCCGCCTTCACAAAAGAAGCAAGTGCAACATTTACGCACACGCATTGCGCACCATTCACACAATAGTCGTACATATCTGCGGCTAGTACGAAGCACATTTGTTAGGCAAATCGGAAGCAGTGAATGTGTCAACGACATACGAACACGTGCCACAAAAACAGTAGCGTTTTTGATCCTTTGAAAGTCATTCTCGACATTATCTTACATTTTTGTATTTCCTGCTGGGTACTTGAAATTCGTCTCAAACCGAATATAGCACTTTAATTACTAGTTGCTTCATCTATCGTCTAGAATCGCGCGATACCGCACCATATAAATCACTTGGCTTTTTGTTATCTAGTAATAAGGGTCAGAGACACAGACCACGTACATTTTACGTACATTTTTGACTAATACGGGACTCTAAAGGCTGTACGCGAAAATAATGCAGATGATGATGATGACAGACGTAGATGACGGACGGTATTTGGCGATCAATTTGCGGCACATTTTTTGGCACAAATGGCTAGAAGGCCCTGTCACCAGCATATGGTCTCAGCAAAAGTGTTCATCATTCAGGACGAAAGGATTGAATTTTTTAAAAAGAATTTTTATAAGAAGCGCTTTTAATCATATTTATCAATATTTGTATGTGAAGGTGTAGAGAGCGAAAGAAATAATGATTACTTAGCTCCAAAACATATTTTGGATTTAAGTAAGTAAAGAGTTTAAAGAGAAATCTGTAGCATATGAAAACGTAAACAATCTACTATCGGGAAAGAAATATCGGGAGTGGGTTTTTTACCTAGTTCTACTTGTATGCCAATTATTTCTCGATCTCCACGACGGGTAGCACAATATTAAACTGCTATAAGGAATGTTATAAGAAAATTTCGAAAACTGATGCTGTCGATTGTCGCCTATTTGAAAACACCGACAACGGGACACTCTGCACCGAAACAGGCCTTTTATTAATTCGCCTCAGTTAATGTTATACATTAATTGAATTTTGAAGACATTTGTTCTAATGTTTAACGTCACGAATGCTAGAAGCAGTTATTGTTCATGAACATATTATTATTGTTATTATTATTATTATTATTATTATTATTGTTATTGTTATTATTATTATTATTATTATTGTTATTGTTATTATTATTATTATTGTTATTATTATTTTATTTATTTATTATTATTATTATTATTATTATTATTATTATTATTATTATTATTACTGTTATATTATAGTTCTTATTGTTTTTAATAAATAATCTAACACTAACTCTACGAGTTCTTAACTGCATGGTTAGCATTTTTGTTTTTTACAAGCACTTTGTTAAAAAAATTTTTTTTTAATTAAAAAAAGAAATTAAGATTTCTGGATGTGAACACACTTATTTATTACATATACACACACATACACTCTTCTTTATATGTAAATAAGTCAAATTTTCTATCTTACTGCTTAATTTATGACTGAATTGATTTTGTTTTTCTTTACTCCTTATTCTTTATTCTATAGAAAAATTGCAGTTTGCAAGTATCTGTTGTTGTCAAGGTTGTTTTTTCTTGGTTGCTGTCTTAGAAAATGAAACACCAGTGTATCGGAGGTTTTCTTTTTTTACTTTTTAAAGAACGTTTTTTTTTTTGTTTAAATTTTTATTTTATTTAATTTGTATTTATATTGTATCTTTCTTCTTCTTTGTTGTTTCTTTTTTTTTTTTTTTTTTGCTGTGAAAAATAAGTTTTTGTTTTCAGTTCAGCTTGTTTTGTTGCTGTTTTGTATTTTTATTATTGTTAATATATATACATATATACGTATATGTATATATATATATATATATTTTAGTTTGTTTTCTTACTACTTAAAATATTTTTCTATAACTCTCCTTTAGAGCATAGTTTGCTATCATCTTTTTTTTTATATAATTTTTTTCTTTTTTTTTTTATAATTTTTCTCATCTCTTACTAAATACATTTACAAGGTTTTATGTACAGATTGTTGACCCAAAAAGTTGAGAAAAAAATGTTTTGCTCCGAGTTATGTATACAACTAAATATGTTTTTATGCATGTTTGCTTCTCGTTTCTCCTTATTTTTTATATTCTGTTTCGTATTTATTTAACCGAAAAACATAAAATATCGTGTAATTATTTTTAGTAATTTTTTAAAATTTTTCTGCGAATCCTTCCTCCGACGTATAATAATGGATAATTCCTTCTAAATATTCTTAAAGGACATTTTTGTTTTACAAATATTTATGGGTTTTTATGTATATATGTGTGTACGTTTGCGAATTTTCTTTTGTATCAATTTATTTTACAATTAAATGTTCAAGCTCGTACCAAAAAGAGAATATTTTATACATTTAAAAAATTTATTTTGTTTTCATTTTTTCTTACAAACTCTTGTTTCGCATTTCATATATTACGCACTAAATTAGCACACGCACAAAGAATGCTTAATAGAAATGAAATCGTAACTTAAATACGAAAACAGTAAAATATTGAATAAAACATTTTCAAGAAGACTGACTAGTCATCATAGTTACATGTCAGGCAAAGTACTTCTACTCACACCACTGAAGAAAGCTTATCTTAAATACAAATTTTCGTGGCTTCTTTTTGCCTTTTCTTTTTGACGTTTTAAGCCGTGCAATTCTACTATCTACCATTTCAACGGTCTCTTTATAAGTCATTGCCATTTCTCATGAAAATCCGGATTCGGTTACGGCGATTACTTAAGGTAAACGTAAGAGTCGGAATATTTCAAACCTATATAGGGCGTCATTTTCGAGAAATGAACACCTCTGCGACAGACTGCCGCATTTTGTCACGCATCTCAATTGAAAGACTTCCAATCCTCTACACGAAGTGAGCATTGCCCTTGTGGAAATAGCCATCAGACTGAAAGTGATTAGTCTTTTCGAAGATCCGAGCGTTACAAATGAAATCGTAATTCGTCAACAAGAGTCTTTTCGTTCATTCATCCTTTAATTAAACGAAATTTAGGAAAATTGCAAAGTATTTTGCTAATTGGGAATAATAGAGCATAGAGTCCGATGGGAACGAGATGTCCGGGTCTTGCAAGCATACCCATAAAACATTTATGCTCTTATTCCGAAACGATGAATATAATAATTATTATAAGCTTAGCTCCAGATTCGAAGCCTTAGATAAAAGTGCATTGATTGTTCTCTCTCTAGCTTAACTTGTAATGAAGAAATTTCAATTTCAAGTCTTCTTCTCCGCAAATTAAGCAAAGATTTGCATCAGAGATTATGATGAAAAAATTGCAGTAAAAATGTTTCGTAGAATAATAAAATATGAAAAATTGATTTATTTTGCCATTATTGCCGGAAAAACACACGCTTTTAGAGCATAATGCAATTTATGAAAAGCAAAAGTAGCTTAAGTGTTAGTCGCGTAAAAAAAAACATCACAAAAAATGTCACTTAAAGTGATTGCATTTTGCCAAGACCGAGTTATGTTAACATATGTTCGTGCATTGACTTCAAGGAGCAAACAAAGTCTTAAGAAAATCCTGTCAAGCTCTTTGTCACACTAAATAGTATCTATGAGCGCACAAGGTTGATTGACTTTCGACTTAGTAGAGTAGGTAACAGACGGATGTACTAATTTCATGCTTTGTTTTTCTCGTTAAAAAGATGGACTAAAATTTACTTTTTTCGAATTATGGTTCTACCATCTGTCCCTCCGTCTTTAAAACTCATTACCTATTTATCTTATTTCATTGTATTTATATTTAGATCGTGGTTGTGGTATACATATTACATAAGTATATTTTGAGTCAGACACGAGCAGTTTCCTCACAAGTTGTTTTATTGTTGTTGTAAATTGTTGTAAATTGTTCGGGTCGAATATTCAGGTAAGTCACTTTTGAAGAAAAGGCCATGAGATCGGAAAAAATTCACTTTAAAGCGTTAATTTTTTTTTTTTTTTCTTTTGTAATCATTAGATTGCGCATCGTGCATACAACTTAGGATAAATAGTTTACGATTAATTCAAAATTCACTGCCCACGTTATAAAATAATTACAAGTTCGATGCGATGTCTATTAATATCTAATAATCTACCAGCTTGTGGGCGTTGTCCGATTATTAGACATGACGAAGATTCATGCAGTCGTTATATCGGCCATGCGTCACGTCATATGGAATACACATGATAAAGGATAATCTTGCACGGTTTAGTCGCGCTTCTTAGGCGTTATATCTACTAACGTACTGTGTCTTGCTTAAAAGCGTGTCTTTGAACCGATTTCATTGATTTCTGGACGGGATATATATGGTATGATATATATGGTTCGCGAGATCGAATATACTCGATCGCATTTTGAGTAAGCTACTCGATGGAGCAGCATGTCATTCATGCGATAGTAAGCAAAATGCACACTTTATAGCGAGTCTATAATCCGCAACTATCGGATTTACTCGATACCTAGAATCACAATCCGACCCGTCTGCTTAACGACAGTAATAAAAACGAAGTTATAGGTAGGATCAAGAGACACTTCAATAACTACACTTATCATGTATGAGTGTGTGCGCACTATAAGTTATGTCTATGCGTTACGAAAATTTACTGCAGTCTGCAGTCGACGCATAAAAAAATAAACACATAAAAAATTAAGAAAAATTATGTAATTAAATTAAAGAAATGGAAATGCATGCAGTTGGCCACCATTTGATCATTTAAGAAGAAGGAAAAAATGGAAAAATAATAGTTTTTACTACGACTGACCGAGAGGGAACATATATTGCGCGTCTTATGGACATCGCGAGTTAATATTGTTTCACTTTAAGCACTTTCGCGAATTCATCTCAAGCGTATGGACTAGAAAAGTTTCTGTGTTATCTTCGTGTAGGTGCGACAAAACTAAAATCTTCTTCGCTCTTAAAGGGAAAATTTTTAAATTTTCAAGTCCTGGTAAATGAAAATTTTGGAAATCTTTTAGTCTTCTTTATTATGTTGTTGTAAAGGTTCGGAAGAGAAGGCATAAAAAATACATGGCAATTAAAACAACGTGCATGTATATATATATATATAAGTATAAATTTCTAGGCGCTTGCCAAAGAAAATTACGCCAGACTTTGAGTTTGCGAACAAAAATAGTTTTTGCTATCTAAAGAAAATTTTTCATAAGCTCTTATCTGCTTTTGAGTGCAGTTTACATTCATATAATGCACATTATGAACTTTTCACAATTTGAGAGCTAAGTCTACGTATAGCGGACAGAGAACGTTGGAAGGAACAAAACGGTTGTAAGAATTAAAGTTGAAATATTAAGCAGTCACAGTAGTTAAGCATATTCTTAAACAGCGAAATAAAGTGAAAATAGTCGAAATTATATTTAAGTTAATTAGAAATTGGTTTTGTTTCAGAGTTCAAACTATTCTAAGTTTTATTTACTTTCTTTTATATTTTCGAGTTTTCTTTTCTTTTTTCCCTTTTGTTTTTGTTTCATTTTCATTTTTATTTTTATTATTTATTTATTTATTTATTTTTTTATTTTTTTTTCTTATTCACTTAAACTGCATTTTCTTCAGTGTAGTACAATTATTTAATATCAGCGCATATTTACATATTTTCGTCATCTTTCTCTTCATTATCTTAATTAAAATAATTAATTAATATTTAAGATTTTAAAGGGACAATTGTGTGGTGGATTTCATTTAAGGAAACTAATCCTAAGGCGAAATGAAAATCAAAATCTATGAGAAAATGAAACTGACGTCGTGCAGGGAAAGCAACCGTTACGCTATCTAATCAAATGCTTATGTTACATAACTTTTAAGAAAATTCTTACTGTCTTTTCCTTTCAATTAAGCTATTGATTGTAAAAGAAGATTTTGGAAATGAAGTGAGTGTTGCATTGTTGTTGCGTATCAAATTAAAATCTATCTTTTTGGTTTAGCTTTAAAATAAATACTTAAATATGGCCAAGTGCTAGTTATACCGCTGCGATACCTGCAAACTTAACCTACCTGTGCACTGCAAACTATAGCAAGTAACAGCAGTAAAAGATGATAGTTTACAGAGATTGTTGTTGCCGCACCGACAGGCAAAATTTGCACATTACTGCTGCGTGCATCCATAAGGTCTCGCGACAACGGCAATTCTGTGGGATCACTTAGTTCATCATGGCAGGGCAATAATGCAGGCTTCAGTATGAATAAACGCACCTTGAAGCCCAACGGTTGTTTAGGTAACATATCAATGTTGTCTACTTGATTTTCATGATTAGCATTTAAGACATCATTGTCATGCTGCTGGAATAAGGAATTTTGTTTGCTGATCAACTGCAACTCGTCTCCCATTCGAAGCGCGTCGTCGTAGTAATCATGGGGACCATTGCCATTATCTGTGCCTCCAAATATATAATGACTTTCGATAGTGGCTTTATTGTTACCACCCGCAATGCTACTGCCGGTGCCGCTGCCGCTGTTGCTACTGCTGCCACTGTTACTGCTACTGCTGCTGCTGCTACTACTGCTGCTGCTGCTGCTGCTGCTGCTGCTTGTACTGCTGCTTGCGTCCAAGCCAATACCTTGATATTGTGACACTGAGCTAAGAGCACGCTTCCGTTTCAAACTGACTGCATGTTTGTGCCCTTCCAAATGATCATCTGTTAATTGCATTTGTCCATCAACTTGATTGTTGGTGTTACGTCTTTGATTGCTTAAAATTGGACGTGTTTTCGACATTCGTTTCCTATTGTTGGCTACATTCATCACAAATTTATCACTACTGATACCGCTCAAGCCACCCAGACCACCTATATTTAACAGATCTAATATATGCGTCGGTACCGGCTCAATGAAATTGTAGAGATGTGGTTCTTGCAGAGTGCAAACAAACTCTTCTAGAGAGTCACGCAATTGCTGGTGACGCGTACGATTTTTCAATTCATACAGCCACTGCAGGCGACAATCACAAATGAAATTGTTATCTGCAAATAGAAGAAACGCAGGAACACATAAAAACAAGAACAACATTTCGAAGGATTTTAACTTGAATCATAAACGCAAGTTTCGTAGTAAAACTGTAACAGAAACAACGCAACATATTTTTTCCTATAGTTTGATGTCTAGTACACGTTGCACCTTACTAAGCATAGAGAGGCTAGAGAGATAAAATTGTATTTTTCAGTTTTTAAAACAATTGACGTTTTGACATGGAAAAATTGGTAAATGCCTTTTCAGACAATTGCGAAGAGGAGCAGAGGAGAGGAACTAATAAAAAAAAAAAAAAGACAAGACAAGAGAAAATAGAAATGACTGCCAGTAGACATGCTTTACACATATTCTGCTGTTCCTCCAGGAGATTTAACAATTATTAATCTTCCTTTTCCTTCTTTTTGCCTTTTATAAGCATTCGCTCTTTGCATTCTTTTCATTATCCCCAAATAGCAGTCGGAATGTTTTCAAATTCGCTTCAGTAATGCCGGCAACAATAATGCTTTTCACATTATTCCGAGAAAGGCTAGAAAGGTTTCTAGTCAAAAACTGCAAAACATATTCTGCCGACATGGAAATATAATTGATGTTCACAGTAGCTTCCCAAAGGCTCTATTTTTTTTTTTCTTTTTTTTTTTTTTTTGTCAAGCATCTTGTAAAGCCCCCAATACGCCCCAATGATTTCATAAATATGTGCGAGATCAGCATGCGATTTTTTTTATTGATTTAGCCTCTTTGCTTGTTTGTTTGATTGTTCAAATCATTTCCACACAACACCACATCAATAAACTTAGTAATGCAACGGTAGCAAACCTTGACGGCTTGCACCCAAAGCAGGAAGTCCCTCAACACGAATAAACAACGCCTAAAAACTCTGTATTCAATGTAACTTGAATTTGAACAATTTCAAATCAGTGCTCAGTGTATTGTACAAAACATTGGGAGAAACAAAAATGCAAATGGTAACGTGGTGCGCATGGTGCAAGCGGCTTGACATAATCTGAAAACTATTGCACCCCTCCGTTTAGACTCTTTGTTTTCGTGTATAAGAACATCTTTAGCACTATAAATCCTACTGTTTTGTGCGAAATAGCTATCGACGCATTTACGCACATCTTCAAGATTCAATGAACCTCTGATCTGCTAAATGCGATAATATAGCGGATGCGGTAAAATCTCGCAGCCTAAACTGAAAATTATTTCCATGGTTGTTTTTGCGGAAGACGGACGGATGTCACGACTAAAAAGTAGCCAACCACTTTCTCACTTACTTCATTTCGTCGCTTATCGGATTTTCATTGCAAGCCAACGAAATCATTTCCTTGGCTTCGGTTACATGTTTTCCCAGATTAATTCAATTAAAAGCCCAGACGCGTTCACATTGAAGATGATTTTAGTAATTTCAAGCATTCGCCCGATTTTAGCTGACAACGGGCAAAAAATCAAGCATTCGTCGTATTGTATAAAAAGAGCTCAAAGCCGGGGCATAGGTACACACACCGAGTCACAGTTAGATCTCAGATAAGTATTGGAAGTTGACATGTTGCCAAATCGATGTATTCCTGTTAAAGGTTAGTTTTTACATTTTGGTTACATAATTTGTTTTGTACTTACATTTTAAATATATTTTTATTAAATTTCATGATATTTTATAAATCTCGCAGTGTAAAATGGATCCAAATTATTTAACCACTAAACTTGATATCAGTGTAAAGCCTATGTAAGACAATATGGAACAAGTAGATTGTTACCATTTTATAGATATATTTAATTATTAGGCTGATGGTTGATTTCTTAAACTGGAACAATACAGTTATCTTTAACAGGAATTTAACAGGCTAACCTAAGGCTGTTGAGATATACATGAAATACTTCCGTGGCGTTACATGCCGCCTTCTAAAATTGATATGCCTTCCAGTGATAGGGTAACGAAACAGTTTATATGCAATAGTGAGGCTAGAAAGAAAAAATCTACTCATCTAAATGCATTTAGACACATGCTTGCCCGAATTTAAATACTCAAGTCTCAAGTGCCCTACACAGAACAGAAGAACAGAGCGGAGTGCACTTGAACAGCTACAAAAACGGAACTAATGTTTCTTGCAATGCTAATTTCCCATAATATGGGTAAAGACTGTATAACTAACTAACTAACTTATCATATAGGTATACATGTATGTGTATATTCATTTATGTTTATAGTAAATTAAGGACTTTTGAACTAAATCTCATTTAGAATCATTTGAATACTTTTGCGAAAAACTATCCTTATATATATAAGTGTATTCAATTGCATTTCCTGCTGACATTGTAACGATGAAACTATGTTTCAACAAAGCCCTGTGTGTGGATGCGTTATGTGTAAGTACTTATGAAGTCACTTCAAACACGTGTGTTTGTATTGTGCGTTCACTCAAAGACATGTTATAAATACATGTGTACATGTTTTCGATTGCAGTTTCATCGTTGAGCTGACTTCACTGGGTTTTCTAAGCCAATCATTAAAATCTTACCGAATAGTAAGCGTATTAACGACGTTAAAACATTTCAATTACTAATAACAAGTAAGTTAGCAAAACTCTCTTTAAGCTAATAAAAAATGAAGTAATGTGCACCTTGTGAATTCTGAACAGTAACTTTAGAAAAGATTTTTAACCTAAAAGTCACCTAAAAGTCTAACTAAACACGATGACTACTTTATTTCGGTCTTGTTGCTGAAGAAATAGTTCGCTTGTGTTTGAGGTTGAACGCAGATTTTGTAAAACTGAAGAAAATGTAAGCAACGTCATTAAGCTACTCTCTATCTATCTATCTATCTCTATCTCTCTCTCTCTCTCGCCCTTAATGGTATAAACAACCTTTGATGGCATTAAACAGAAGCGAATGTCTTTCGAGTAACTGTCTATGACGACGTTTCCGATCCATGCTGAACGCGAACGCTTTGATTGCATTTTCGGTAATTAGAGCACTTAGCTTATGCTTAGCTACAATAAAGTCAGACAAGGCAAGGGGACGGTCTTTTCTATTTTGTTGATCGACATCACTTAAGCCATGCACAGCTCTCAGTTTTCCTTCTAAAATTAAAGAACCAAAACTTTTCTTGGCTCCCGCCAGCATATTTCACAGATTCTTCGAGTAAAAGTATGTTTTACAATCTGTTCATGAAATAAAAGAAGAAACTATTGAAATCCCACTTGCTCCCTACACGCATCTAATGCATGTACATATAGCAATAGGCTCGGCATATGGCGATGACAAGAATTTAAAAAAATAAATAAATAAATATAATAAGCGATTGGGTAGAAGTCATGATCGGCTTGAATTGAATCTTTAATACAATAGGAATTTTTAAGTTTTGTATAAATTCGAAGCTCTCTTCCGCTGACAATGTGCGCCGATGGTCTTCACATAGTCGCTATCGTATCTTTAGGAATACTATTGCCTAATTTTTCCTTAGCTTCATGCTCATTGTATGCGAGTAAATCATTGCATAGACGAGCTCGTTTCCTTTTCATATTCATCACCGAAGGTTTGGCGCATATTCCTTTTGTCAAAACGCTTACAACTCCAGAAAGGAAGCGTATATATGCTTGATCGACATCGAATTTTTAATCTATTTCAACATCTTCGCCTGTCCGTTTATCCGTCTATTCGTCTGTACAATGTTCGATCTCAAATTTGGCAAAAACATCGGACCTACTTGCACGCAAGCAGGCATCAAAAACGGATTCAATCAATTGAAAGATACATACATACGGTACAATCTATGCCGAGAACACGTCTGTTTCCAAAAGCGAAAAAAAAAATTCGCGTTCTTTACTTATCACCTACAATCTACATATGCAGATACAAAGCTAAAAATGTTGACGCACATTCGATGGGCGACCGCACTTTGTCTTTCCAAGTATAAAGCAGCGCTTTGTGAGTATAAGGCAAGAGTTTCTTGGTTTTATAGCTGGCTTTAACGATCTACGGACATTCTCATCTTGATTCGATAGGAGTTCATTCTTTCCCATATAAATAAATAAAAATATACGAAGATATTCGTAGAAGTACAACGCACAGAATGCATCCACACCTTGCGAGAAAATATATTTCTGAGGTATAAAATATTCTTCTCAAAATGGAGTCTTTTCGTTTATCTCGATAGCGATCTCCTGGCAACGATTTCTAATAGCTCCGGTGCTCAGCGTTTTTCGCGAACGCTATTCAACTTCCAAAGGCGGCCTTCATTGTGAGTGAGGACATAATTCGCGCTCTATCTTCAACTTATTAAATTTGGTCAATGCGATGGTGGAACACTACTTTCGTTTGTGCTAAGTGCGGTCATTTTTTCTTCGCTCCATCACTCAAACGTTGCAATAATTTCGCATAATACGTGCCCTTGATTGTTTTGCTTTACAGATTGAACTGCGTACCTTTGCTTCCTTTGAAATCGCTTATGAATCGCAACTCTGCTCGGCTTTGCTGCTATGAATACGTAGCGAATGCTCGGCTGAAATATTGTCACAATGGAGCTTTTGTTCTGTCGTTGTTCGTAGCACGAACTACAACTTTTTCACGTCTAAACATTCAGTTTAAACCCGATTTTCTGCACTTTTTGAATCGCCTGTCGTGCCTGCAAGCGCAGTAACTTTCAGTCAGCGGTAATCCAATACCATTTCGCAGGTTGCCGCCCGAATTCCTGGTGTGCTCAACTTAATTGTTCAAGCATTGCGATGTTCGTCTTGCCTGCTCCTGTCAAGCTCGCGTTTCGTTATTGTTCGAGCAGAGACTTAACGAATCAAAAAATTGCATAATAATACATTTCGTAATATTATTTTCTTCTCTATTACCAGGCACTCAGGGGACGTCTCCTGTAACGCGAGCACGATGGTGATGAAGAAGGGTTATAGGAAAAGCGAGGGGAGGGAGGAGAGTAGTGTTTGTGAACTTTCGTCTTGAAAATGATGATGAATCAGGTGCGGCAGGAAAGACCACTGCTGGTAGAGTGTCCCAAAGGCAGACAGTACGGTTAAGAAACAACGAGTTGCGGTAGTGTGTTGTGCGGTATTCAGGTAACTCCAAGACGAGTGGGTGAGAACGCTGGGAAACACATGTACTCCTTAGACTATATATGAAAGTATTTACCGTTGCTATAGCTGTGTAGTTCAGGAGTAATAGGCAGATAATTTAATTTAATTGCTTTTCTAAACAGAGGTGTTCTCAGTCTATATTGCGGGGTAGGTGTGTGTGTGTTTAATTGAATTCGGCCATTTTTAATTTCGATCTGCAACAGCTTTCTAACGTTTGGCCGAACGCGACGCACACACCTGAGTTGTCGTAGTTTTTAGTTGCGTGGTTGTTTATCTACCCAGAGACGGACATAGGGAAAGGAAGACGGGCAGACATGCCCAGAGTGATTTCAATTTTCGGCACCGAGCCCATTTTGCTCGTTCAATATCGATTAAGCAGCATCAGTACTTGGTTGGTTCGTCGCTCATCAAGAAGCGACTTGGATAGCTTTGGTTTGTCTTTCCGGTTTAGTAACTACATTTACTATTGTCTAGACGTTTGCACAAAAGCACTTCATGTAAGCACAATTGTGCATATATTGGCTTAAAGTTGCTTTCGTTTGGGGCGCTGTACACGCACCTGTCATTGAATCTAAATCGATAATGACCGCATACTGTATATACAAGATATTATAATAATAAGAAAAAACCAAAAATTATCTTCAAGTAAGCCTTCTAAGAAGGAGTGACGAAGCTCTTAAAGTCACACACTTGATACTTGAACTTAGCTCGACAACATCATAAATACATGAAGAAAAAAAAAAAAAAAATTTGAAGTCACTGTTGTCAGCTACCGTTGAAAGATGGCTTTAGAGTTTGCCTTAATTAATAAAATCTTTTCCAAGTCCATTATTCGGTTTGATGCTGCTGTGGTTGTCACTTCTACTGCTTATTGCCGCTACGATCGCTGTTATGATTTTTTTTTGTTCTTCTTATATTGCTGTTAGCTTTTAACCACCAAATTGTTTATGAAATGAAGAGCATAAAAGTTGATGTGAATTTCTCTACATATGCAGATTTATACACCCGCAACCATATGAATAAATTGAAAGCAAAAAAGGAAGAGAAAAGAATTCAACAAAAATTTCTAATGTTCATATAAATATAACAAAGCCAAAAACAACAATAACAATAACATACAATATATATGTTAATTTGTTGTATCTGTCTTGTTTTCTGACTGTCATTATGGGTATGTGAAAGTTGTCATTCTTGTTGTTGTTGTTGTTGTTGTTGTTGTTGTTGTTGTTGTTGTTGTTGTCGCTGTTGTCTATTTGTTCGAAGGAGAGTGCAAAAAAGCAAAAAAGTGCTGAAGAAAGACAGACCACTACTATGGCAATAAAAGCAAAGAAGAAGAAGAAGAAGAGTATAACAAAAACAAAACTAACTCGGAATAGCAATATGATTCTATGGTTTTAAAACCTAAACAAACCAAATGAAAGATGAAAAAAGAACAAAAACAATAACAGTTAGTGAGTGAAAAAAATAATAATAAAAAAAAAACACACACACACACACTTTTGTTATGTGCCCATAACTGCGTGTGCATGCATAAGTAAAATGCTTGCACAAACATACCTTAATATGTCTACACAATATACGTACGCTGAGACAGACATATTGTACCCTGCATTGTGTGTATGTATGCTGTAAACTGTATGCTGCGAATGTTTAGAGTTATGATTAAACGCCCCCCAGTTGCTTACAATTCATACAAAAGTTAAAATATTATAAAAGAACAGAAGCAAACAGTGTAAATAATTTAGAAAAAAAAGAAAACAACTTGTTTACAAATACGAATGTATGTGCATACATGTATAGAGTTTTTGCATTTTTGCAACTGTGTAAGCCTATGTATAATATCATGCTTTTCTAAGCGTTACAACAACATTCTCATGGGTCAATTACTCCGAAAAAGCGTGTTTGTTATTTTGCCATAACTCCTTTAACTTAATAAAAAAAAAAAAAAAAAAAACAAAAAATTACGAGATAAAAAAAAAAAAGGATAAAAACAAAGTAACCGAGCATAAAAACCTCTCATAACAATAAAATCACTTAAAATATTCATTTTCTTTGCAAGCAAAAAAAAGAAAAAAAGAAAGGACGCGCTCAGAATAGCCAACTTTCCTCGGGTTACATTTTTGTATGCGCATACGAATGCGCACTAAGTTGATGTATCTATGTATGTATGTATGTATGTATGTATATTCATATACTTAGGAGGTATTTATTATTGCGTTAAGTTAATCTTTGTTCTTGTAAATAATGCTTACTTTTCCCAGAGTTAGTTCACTTGAATTATTTTCCACTCAAATCAATACCATTTTTATACTCAAGCACTAATTCTCATCCCTACACTTATATGAATTGCTTATAAATCGAATTTATTAAGCGAACAGATGATTACCCCTATATAAGAAAGGAAACAAAAGGGCAAACAATATTAATTGATTTGCTTATGATAATGGGGAGCAGTGCAGTAACTTAATCATATCATCTCTGGTCGATTGAAGGACCAAAGGCAAGTAAATTAAAAAAGTAAAATTTTTGAAATTTAATTAAAAATTTCCATATTTTGTAAAAACAATTTTTGTTCGCCTTTTGTTGCAACGCGGAGCAAATGTATAAAAAACAAGGAAGAAGAAAAACAAAAGCTTTACTTTTATTAATTGCAAGTACTTAAGCTTTAAACGAATGAGATCATTTTTCCATCGATCCAGTAAACACCTTTCGCGAATATTTCATTCACATTTCAAATCGGTCTTCGCTATAAGTTTGGAGCTGTTTGTCGTGTCATTAATATTTTTCTTTTCAGAGTTTCATACAACTAAACTAAACTACGTACCTACGTATGTTATGCTTGAATTTTATGTTACATTTTGTAAGAAATGATGCGGCGGGTGACGGCCGTGAACGTGTACGAGCGCGATTAAATATGCTAAGCTTTCAAAAGGGCGTGTCAAAAGCTTGTTTCAATTAAAATTACAAGTCCGCACAAGTTCTTCGATACCAACCACCCAGAGATGGCGGTATACTCACTATTATTATTAGATGTCGTTCGTAGTTCATAGCAAGCAAAAAATACGCTGCGTGCACTTCGTAAAGTACGAATGTATATTTTTGATTATCAGAGCATTACACACCGAGTTAAGCATGCTCCATCCGTCCGCGCTTTTGTTACTGAATTTTCTTAACTTTATGGCCGCAAAAATGAGCATAAACTGCTTATTAAATATTTAATACCTCTTATGCCCATTTTTCTAAAGTGTCAATGAAAAAATAATTTTGGTAGGCAAGCCGTCACGTTTGCTTTTTAAAGGAATACTTCATAGTTTCTATGTGCAAATATTTGTTTGGTCAGGTAGGCGCTCAGCTCAAAGCTTGCAACAAAGTAAATATGATTTTTTTTATTTCTTTTCATATCCTGCACGGCCTAAGCGTCTATGCGGCTGTATGCAGCACGTTGAGAGCTTGTAATATAATCGAGGGTCTATCTTGATGTCATTCAATCCTGATTTGAGTACGGTTGTCCCTCTGTCCGATGTTTGCCTATCTATGTCTGTGTTTTAGCAGCACATCGTCATTTTCGCGATATGTGTGCGAAGTTTATAAAGCACGGACATGTTTGGGCTCAAGAATGAACGCTATTGGATTTGTATCCAATATTGGAGAGAAAAAAGAGAGACTTTTCTAATTTGGTATTTTCTTATTATATCTTATCTTATTAGATCAGTCGTCGTTCATTATTACCGTTATCATCTAAGAAGGATTTAATGCGACTACGCAATCTGTTGGCAAAGTTTAAATTTTGCATTTCTACATTACCTTCACACTTGGGCCAAATATTTATTTATTTTGGTGAAACCTGTCCAAGTTTTATCCGCACATTTGTCTAATGTTTTTACGACATAGTCCCTTACCAACCTTTTGAAAATGCTATTATACCACTTGATGCTTTCGAAGAACTTTTCTAATATCATGCATTTGAACATTTTAGTGTAATTTTATTCATAAGAAAGTTTAAATTAAACCATTCGGTCATGAATATACAAACGCATACATATATAAATTAATTTATGTAGAGAAACTTTATATTTTACTCTTCTTTATGCAAACATTTAAGACTTGCAAATATTTAACCTTCTAACTCAGCAAGGAAATGCTGTAAATTTTTAAAAGGGCCCTAAATATAAATGAATTATTATAAACATATTAAGATTGTCGCTGACCATAATGCAGTTAAGTAATAAAAAATAAAAGTTTATGTACATTCTAAGCTTTGATCAGAACATTGATTGCGTTAGACTGACGAATACAACAAAAGACGTTATATGCAAACCTTGATCGTTACTAATTTCCTTAAATTAACATTTAATTTATCGTATTAGCTAGAGTGAGCGAGAGAGAGAGATAGAGAAAGAGATAGATAGAGAGAGAGGAGACATTACAAACACTTCTTTTAATTGAAAAATGAAACCCCTAAACAAGAAGATTTAAAAATCGGTTCATATTTTAACACCACATGAGCATAAACAAGAAGAATGCGTAAAAAAACTTTTGAAAATTTCAAAAGACAACTAAACTATATATATTATAGTCTGGGTCTGGGGGTCCCTGCCGGTTGCCGACTTGATGTCCTTGCATCCTTAGGTGAAATTGTCGCGCTAGAAGTTGCCGTATCGTGGACACGGTCCGGAGGATATTTGTCGTCTTTATTTTAAGTACTGGAAGTTAAATCTAATGCGTCACTGCTGCTCTGCTTCGCTGAAGCTTACTGGCCTGTTTCACAGCCCATATACTGTTTCTCAATTTCATATCCACAAACTTGTTTATATTTACCCGCGTATTGTGCTTATTGAACTCGCTCTCGTCGATGCGATGTGTTTTGCCATTTCAAACGATCCTTTTGGAGTTCCTGTGACTTTGTAATCGCACACATTGTCTTACCATTTCGTTCATTTTTGGGACCAATAACATTAAGGCCAGCATATTCAAGCTGGTGAATTTTTTCTAAAGTACACGCCTCCACTTAATCGCTTAGTTCATTTTCCGCAACACTTGACAATGAAGAAGCAACTCGCTTCGATTCTATACATTTAGGTACCACCTACGGTTTTAAGGAAAGCTCGTTTAATAACGCCTGGTGATGATGAAAATAACTTTGGTCACTGTTTTAACACATCGCTAAGTACTAAGCGTCCTACTGTAGGCTTACTGCTTACTGCTTCAGTTTTATTCATTTTACTTTCCAGCAATTTGGATCAATTTCAATTAGCTTTTGGATGATAATGAATAAACCTCTACAACTTGCACGATTTCATTATCCGCCATTCTTTTAGACATGTTCGTTAGGACTTTGCCCCGGAGGTTATCATATATTGCCGCTCCCATGCAATGCAACAATAATTCCCAATTATTTGCCGACTGTGCTCCATATATAACTAGAGCAGTCTCGACGTCATTACGTCGTTTTACCATCAAGAGAGTCAAAATTAAAACTTGGTGCACTGTGTATACTATTTTAGACATTTATTTGATCAGTAATCTGTATCCTATTCTCGTCGCCAGAACTGTTACCTGTTGTACCTTAGGTGTCTTTATTCATGGCCGTTCAATAGTCCAGGGATTTTGTCATTCAAAATTCCTATCTACAGCTCATCGTCTGATTATAGTTCAATCACAACAAATCCAGACTTAAATTTTACTTAAGTGCACAAAGTTGAAGGTGCAGCCGTTAGGCACATAGCCCAGTGCATGTGCGCCCCCAACACATAAGTCTTTTGCCTTTACCGATTGACGACTCACTACAGATAGCACCAAAGCAAACTCTACTGCATTCGAATGGTGGCTTGGTAGCTGCGACTTTTAGTTATTAGAGCAAGACTCGGGAGATAAATAAAGCATAGAAAATATATTTATATAGTGTTCCAAAGGAATTTTTATAATAAATAATACAAAACAGGTCCACAGGAAACAAGGAGAAAATTATTAGATCGTGCAATCGAGTTCATAGTCGAGCTTCATTTACGATAGAGGGAACAATGCCTTCAATCTTGATGTTTGTCGGTAGCAAAGTTTCACTAAAATGCATTTTAAAGGTCTAAGCAGAAATCGCTACACTTTCGAGTCTATGGCTATAACTTTGAAAAAAGGAAAATTATTCGTTATCAACCGACGTGTGGCATTTTTCGGATAATTAAACGAACGTGCGAGCAATTTAGCTTTTCATAAACATGATTCGGGTCGCAAACGACAATTAAGTGAAAGGATGGATAGACAAAGAGACTGTCGCGCGGCTAAATTGACTGCTTGTTTGCACTGATCCCGAGTGTTTTAAATTTATAAAAACTGCTACCAATATTTCTACGCTTTGAAAATAGGAAGCAAATCTGTTATGCCCTCTGTGATGGGTGATATAAAAATGACAAAAATAATAGGAAACTTTGGCATCAATCACCTAAAGCTAGTCAACATCTGAAAAGGTGTTTAGTTGGCTGATTTTTGAAAACTTTTTCTATCTCTGTAGTTGAAAATTTTCGATCCTTCTTAGTTGGAAGACTTTCCATTTAATTCAATTAATCCTCCATATATCGTTATCGTTGTCTAGAATATCCAAAGCCCGTAATCCCAGATAATTAGAAACAACTTTTCACTCCCATGAAAACAACTGAGAAATTTACTTAAATTCGCCAAAGAAAAGGTATCAAAATATTTTTCTATTTACATCATAGTAAGGAATTTACTATTGATTATATATATATTAGATAATCATATAATAAAACAAATTTTCCTTAAAATTCTTCAGGCGAAATTTCAATAAAAGCAAACAATTTATTTATGAAATATACATACGTTATTATTATTATATTGAAAAATTTTCAAAAAAAAAATGAAAACAATTCGCTTTAACATAAGCACATAACCGACAAGTACCCACCTATGTGCTTGTTTGCGTGTTTGCTTGTTTGCGTAAGTGTGTTTACGTACGTGTCACTAATAAGTTTTTGCGGTTGAAAAAATTGTGTAAAATATTTTTGTGTTTTTCATTTATTTTTTGTTAAACATTAGCCGCAAAATTTTATTCGATGGTTTAATTAAGCAAAGCTCATGTCCTTAAGCATATGCATGCGCTTTGTAATTCTAAATATAATATCAGTATTAGTGGGTGAATAGCATATAACCAAAAACGTAAGTACTTTGAATTTTTTTAATATAAACGACAATTGTCAACAACAGACATCTACTCGACCTATTCCTTTTTTATTCTCTTTATACGGAATTTATTGACTCTTTGAAGCATCGCGAAAAGCAAATTACAAACTTTTATTTATTTAGCCGTAGCCTAGGGCCTGGCGTAAACGGTCAGAAATATGCGTTAAAGGCACTATTCGTATGCATATATGCATGATGTCGACATTGTTGTCTGTCCACCCGTACACAGGAACAATCAGGAAATATCTGACATTTCCTTCGTTCAGTGCAATGACTGATTTTAGAAAGTGAGCGCAACGTATGCGTTTTCAATAGTTTAAAAAATAGAATCCATGCAATCCAGTGCGAAGATGAGTCCATCGATCAACTCAGTGTTCGATATTGCTCTTAAATGTTTTGCTCTCACATCGTTTAAGAAGGTGAAAAGTTTTCCAAGTAATTTTAAAGCGCCGTCCATGCAATCCGACTTACTCAACGCAACTCTCTTTGAAACCATGTTTCCAAGAAAAAGGAGTAACTACGTCATGTAACTAACAGCTAACTGGAATATAAAATCCGTGTTATTGTACCGTACCATTGTTTGTACAAGATAGACTATGTTTTTGCTAAAATACCATCCAGAACAGCTTAAAACGGATCCATTTATTATTGTACCGATTCATTCAGACATCTCTACCGGTTTGTCCGTCTGAAGTCTTGCCATTCGTATTTGTTTTTAGCCTACAGATCGATATTATTGAAATATTTCGGCGAAACCTGGTACGCAGACATGCTTCACGACGAAAATTGGTCCATAAAAGTAGATTGACAGAGAAATGAATAATTAAATTAAGAAAATTTGAAGCACGAAGGTGCTCCCTCCTTCGCACCCCACCTCTCATGGGAGTACTCATGAAAAATAAAGCTTTATATGGCAGTAACGTCTCATTCTAAGTACTTTTTGATGAATGTAGGTCGATAATAAAAAAGTTTTTGGATCAAAATTTTTGGAACGTACCAGTTTCTTCAATACATCACGCCTACCAAAGTAAGTATGCTTTTATTTTTAAGTGGGGTGAAACTTCTGGCGTTTTAACAGGAAAATAAATAAAGAACTATAATAGGCAAAGTAGAGTAGTATCCAATGGTCGCCCTTGCTCCACTGTAACGTTCTTACGTGTTCCTTTTATGAAAAATGCTCAGGAAGCACCTTTTTTATATATCATACTTCTGCACAGTGGTACTTGCCACTGATATTAAGTACATTGCTATTATGGACCTTAGAGTATTCGCATACCATTACAGCTCATAGATGGCATTTCAAAAACGTAAATTTTCTCCCAATATTAATATGAGCAGATTAAATTGAATTGAATTGAATTGAATATAATCTTCTAATAGTGGGGTCATGCCGACTGCGTCAGAGTTCCCAGGAAACACTATAGTAAATGCAAAATTGTTTTTTGCAAATATTTCAAAAATGCATCGTCGTAGCCGTCTAACCCCCACACAGTTGCGAATTTAGCGACAAATTTTTATCACTCATCGCCAACATTATCTAGCATTTATGTGAGTATGTTTGGAAAAATGATGTCGCTATAACGATCATCTTTTGGTAAAAGTGATAGATAGGAAAGCACTGATGCCAGCGAATGCCTAAGCGAAAAAGCCGATAGACGGAGAACCGAGACGAAGAACCGAGATGACGGACGCGCCATTCGAAAATGATCAAATGATTGGAATTTTATATTACCATCAAGATTTTGACTATGTAAATAAATTTACAGTACGAAATCGCCGAGATGTATTTTGCATGTGACGAATGTTGTAATTAATATAAACTTTAACGCTTACGCCTGATAATGTGAGAATTTTTTTATTAATTCACAACGAAAACTCTACTTAAATAGCTTTATATTATATCATATATTATATATATATATATATATATATATATATATATATATCACAGAAGTCATACGTCTATAAATATGTCACTATCATCTCACTCAATAGATAAGAAATGAATTTGCTGAGGTTTTAGTACAAATTGAAAGCGCCGTTATGTTTGCGGAAGAGGAAACTAAAGATTATTAGAATTCTTGGCGAGAAATTTCCTCATCTAACCCTCTAATCATGTTATTTTTGCATATATATAAATATATTTATATATATTTAATATTCATAGAGATTTATGTTTGGTTTTGACATAGATTTTCATTATTCACGGCTGTATGAATGCGTGCATATACGTTCCTATTACAGACTCACAGTTGGAAGACTCACGGATATATTTGCTTGGTTTTATTGTATTTATTTATTAGAGATAGTGAGAGAGAGAGAGAGAGAGAGATAGTGAGAGATTACTTATTAGCATAAAATTATGATGTGAGCTAAATAGGACGCGACAGAAACACGAAATTAAGTGAGTTTTCATAATTTATTAAATTTTTTTTTTTTTTTTCGATGTTATTATAAAATGATTCATTCATTCAGTTGACATAAAATTATTATTTTATTTAAACACCAAACCGAAATAAATACTAACTAATACGCCTTAATTTCATTCGATAATTTGGAAGATTTTGTTACTTGTTTTTACACGATATACAACAACGAACAGCAACGAAAAAAAAGAAAAAAAAAATTGAAGAAATTTATAAAGGGAAAGTAAATAGCATTGAAAATGCGCAGTGATTCCTTTATTCTTGATTTTTTCGCTTCATATATATATCTTCAAATTTCAATCAATCAACAATTACTTACACTTTCATTTCAATTTCGTTTGCAAAATAAATAAAAATTGACGTTCACGTTTTCCGCTAGAAAAACATCAAAGAACCATATTATGAGGAAAATTGTAGTTATGCGACTGCCAGGCAGCAACCACCGTTCGCCTTCATCCCTCCTTTAAGTTGTTCATGAATGCAATCACAGCATGAAAATGGAAAAATTTCTGAGGCAGAAAAGAAGTGCAGCTTGTTCGCCTTATGATGGCAAAACTTTTCTTGCTCCTAGTAGCCCCGTGGGCTAGTAGATCGCCCATACGAACGATTGTTTTGTGCAATTGTCTGATAGCACAGATCACCTTGCGCCTTTATTTTCGTTTCGTTTCGATTTGCTAATCGTTTTCTGCCTGAGTAACATTAAGATTTTCATTTTCATCGTCAAGACTTTCTTCCCCTTGACTTCAGACAAATCTCTCGGGATCTATATCCCGGACATATAAGGCAGATCCCAGCGTTTGCATGAGAACAGCGGATGGATAGGATTAAAAATCTTATGCTTATCACGAATTCTATTCTATTCTATTTTACTAAATCGTATGGTCCCGAATGGGGCATTTGGGTAAGATTCTTCTCTTTATAGTTCGGCTACGGCTACAATAAATAAATAAACAAAAGAGAAATAACTGAACCGCAAATGAGTTTTGAGAGGAAACGGGTAAGAAATTTAATGTTTGCCTTGGGATGAATATCGCATGCTCTACATTTCAATGGGTAGAAGAGGTCAATTTTGCTCGTATTAGCGAACCAACCAAAATTAGCTGCGATACATCTGCGAAATATCGACTTAAAATCACAGTGGATCGCACTTATATTTAAGTTTTGATTTGAACGGGCCAGCTAAGCTCTTGCTCATAACTTTGGCAATCTTTAACATTCCCATAAACGGCAGCAACGGGACCAATGAACTGACCGCCACCCGCATAGTGTAACGTGCTTTCAAGTGGCTTAGTAGTCGTTACAAAAGGAAGGATAAATCTAGTACACCCCTACCATCGTTCGGCCGAATGCACAAGAAAGACAAAAAAAGTATATAAGAAGAAGACCCATCCCTTTATCTTATAAACGATTTAACATTTACAAGTTAACATCACGCTGGAGGATAAATATAAACGCATATAAATATTTTGATTCAGTTTGAATTGCTCACAACACCAACCTCCAAGTACCTTAAAAATCGCATCATTTTTTTCGGATCACATTTATTGATACATTCATATTTCATACATGATAACATGACCACATTTTCAAGCTGCTTGAGGGGAATTATTTCTTTTTTTTCATTGAAAATTGAAATGTAATTGTAATCGCGAACGTTATATATATGATTGTTAATGTTTGCAAAGAGCGAAAGGGAACGCGATGAGAACTGTAATCATCTTTGGGGAGAAATTCAGCCAACGTTCAATACGCAATATCGTGCGTAGACCTGGCTCGAGATGAAAATGGAAACTAAACTGTTATTGGCTCATATTGGTTTAAAAAAAAAAAAAAAAAAAAAAAAAAAAAAAGAAAAGAAAAGAAAATTCAGTTTGAGTTTCACTTGTTTTCTTTAATTTCGATCAATTATTAATAGCTACGTTCTGGACCTACCTACGTGACTGTATATTGCGAGCGGAAGTGACAATGACACTCTCAGTCGACTTGATTAGCAGAATTGTTTTAGTCATCTGTTCCACTTACTTGTTTTCCCGAAAGCAATTTCAATTAAAACAAGAGGAACGAAAGGATATTTGCCTTGGACCGAGTCCATTAAAAGAGCGCTCTACCCTGTTTACGACGTTTTCGATGTAGAAACAAAACGTTTGTTTATTCATTCGATATAGCGATCGCATATTGTATCGCACACATTTCCCGTAGAATATGTTTGAAAAAAGGCTTCAACTTGATTCAGCAGTTTTTTACCGGATAAATTTGAAAGCAAAGCTTTCGCTCTCTATTACAACAAAATAATGATAAGTTTTAATAAAATGTGTTATTAGTTTAAAAAAACAATTAAATTCAAACATTATTTGAAAGGCTTTTGAGTGCGTCCGCGTCAATGGAAACGGTGGACAGACAGAAACAGAGAGACACTCACTCTGACTATGCGAAGTACTATTATGCCCTTGATGGCATGGATGATCTACACATACACAAATGCAGTGTTGCGTTGGCAAGCATTTGCCAACAAAGAACATAGACGCGGTAGATGGTAAACGCGATGAAAGCCTTAACAAGAAACAGTCTTCGATGTAAAGCAAAAACCGAGATTCATTGAATATTTATTACATCTGAGTAGACGTTACGAGGGTCAATAGTTTCGCAACACGACAGTTGACTTGGCTCATATTTGTTTTTCGATTAACTTATAACTTTTAAGTTATTCCCAATTTACTTATGCTTGAGACACACACGCGCGCGAGTGTCCCAAAAAAACCAATATAATCACTCTTTTTTTTTCTTTGATTTCGAGATTACGTAAGTCGCAGTCAGTCGAAAGTTGAAGCGGCATATGTATTGACAATTGACAGCTGATGCCTGATCTGTGCGCTGCACATTCAAACGACGAGACTGCTATTTATTTTCAATTATATTATTTTAGAAAATGTAAAAGTGAAAAGTTTCGGTCTTCCCCAGAAATAGAGAGCAGTTCGCCGCCCTTTTTAAGCGTTTGCTTCATAATAAATAATTCAGTTTGTTTGAGAAATTCGTTTGCGTTTCAACTCCCTGTTGCAATGTATTAAATTCCAATTTTCCTTTGCTTTTAATACACCAATGCACTCGAGTAGAAATGAAGTTGTTTTATTTATTTATTTTGCTTTCTTATCTTTGTGTGGTGCTGCCTTTTATCCGAATCGTTGATGAAATTCGTTCGTTGCAAAAAAGAAACAAGAAATCTATAAAAATTGACAGACGAAAAAAACGAATAAAGGAAGAAAAAAATAATAATAATAATAATAATAATAATAATCTAAACTGCGTAGAAAATCAGATCATCATGTAGAAGATTTATGTTAAAGATATGCGTATATTGCAGTGCGTGTATATGTGCGAATTAAGTTGGGAAGGAAATAAGACTCGAGATGAGCAGGAAGTAATTTTCTATAGCTGACAGAGAGAGTGAAATAGGCTGTTGCTTTCTATATATGCATATAATACACTTGTACACATATAAACTTGATTTTCATATTCACATATTGATGTCTATGTACATTTACACACATATTTATATTTCATTTTTCATTTCGATTTATGTGGCAGCTAAAATAAGGCAGCCAACAGTAGTAAGCTTACATATTGCTATCATGTTGCGGGTGCGGGTGCGGGTGCGGGTGCGAGTCCACAGGAAAGCGAAACATCCACCTTTGAATTTGATTGAGATAACTAAGAAAGGACAAGCAATAGCTTATTTCTCAGTTTCCTGCAAGCGTTTTCATATAATATTTTTTGTGCTTTTCCGAGCACACCTTTGCATTTGTTTTCAATTTCTCTTTAGTCACTATTCCCGTTATTCCCTTCCTCCCCCCCCCCCCCCCCCCCATCCCGCCATCACCCCACGCCGCGCGCCTTCTTTCAATTACTACACTAAATTGTCAACCGTCCAAATTTCACAATAGTTGTAAAAAGAAAAGAAAAAAAGAAAAAAAAAAAAAGAAAGGAGCAAACGAGACTTTTGTTCATTCCTTGTAGGCTTACTTTGCTTTGGCGACTAGTTAACCTAACCGGCCATTGTGTTACAATTGCACAATAGTTGCCATCAAATACGAAGTAGTAACAAAGTCAATTTGCTTCATTTTTTACTTCGTTTTATTATTATTATTATTATTATTATTACTATTATGCTTTTTTGTATTATTTTTACACGTTCGCTTTGAACAAAATTTTACTTCTCGTCCGATGGCAACAGTGCAGCAATGCGGAAAAATAAAGCATTTGATTTTTCATGATGTGCACACAACGTTTCCTTAAAAACGAAACTGAAATGAATTCAAAAAGGAAAAGCAAGTGGCAGAAAATCTAAGTGAAAAATGATCTACTTTTTCATGTTTTCCCTTCTTTTTTTTGGTTTGGTTATGCTTTCATTATATCCGGCTAACAAGGATTCTCTAGAGGATAAAAGAGTATTCAAACACACAAAAAAAGAAAAAAGAAGAGAATATAACCGAAAAAATGGGGAACGAAATAACTGGGTTTGTAATGTATCTGCAAACCTTATAAGTGAATCGACATACATACACTCATCCTCATAAATAAATGCATATTTATTTTAATATATGCTTTTGTTAAATCAAAAACTTTAGCCGCTCCACAGTTGGTTGCGGTCTACTTCCTAAAATACGTGGATTGTTTACTTTTCTCGGCTCGAGGCTCACTATGAGAAGTTCGACTTTTTCTCCTTCCCCACGTGAAACACAATACCACTCCCCCCCCCCCGCACCCCTTAGTTAAAGACCCCGTCAAAAGAGTAAATAACAAAATTGGAAAATATATTAAAGAAGAGGGAAAAAGAGCTTAGGGCGACACAAACAGATCCTCATTAGCTGATAAACGGTAATAATTTGCGAATATATGCAGTGAATGTGTCCTATCGTATCACGTTAGTGATATATACATCGTATATACATATCTAATACTATGTATGTACGATGTGTCAACTTATTTTTACGCAACTTTTCAGTAAATGTGACCTTTGATGTCTTCCCCAGACTCATTAATAAAGACAAGAAAAGACCCACACCCACACACAAACAAACAACCATAATGTCGAGGTAATGTGTGTGTGTAGGATGTTGAGGGGGTTAGGTTTAGTGCGTAGGCGCCACGGATGGCGAATCGTCTATGCTGCTGGCACGGGCCAGTAGTATATTTGGAAGATTTCTACCTGCGGCACACATAAACACACATTACATATACACTTTTGTGTATAAATTCATGTTTTTTGTATATCTCAATTAATAGGTTCGTGTGATGACTAGTGAAGGATCCGCATGATTTTTAGCTACTACCACCCTGCACGCGAAACTCGTCAACATTTAATTAGTTTACAAATTACAGCCGTTCCATTGCTGCGTGACGCTACGTGCACAATTCCGATTTTTCCATTGTTCAGACAATTAAAAAGGGCCGTAACTGGAACAACTGTAACTTGTAAACTTATCTTTGGAATGCCATGAAATTTGGGCAGGTGCCATGTGATGATCGATAATATCTAAAATTTATATGGATTTGTGAATAGTGGTAAAATTTATTTGCAATCCTACGAACTTATTCAGTGATGTGCTGTATATATATATATATATGGATATACGCCTCTGAGTATATACATGTCTATAGATACGCATGTATATATATAGATTCTTAATATAATATATAATTTCAGAAACATGATCAAATATGGCCAAAAATTAATATTATTACTTAGACGCCTTAATTAGAGATCGCATAGTTTGGGGAGAACGAACAACGCCGGGGTCTACCGACCGATTTTCCTAATTTGCAATATTAACCTGATGAGATTGATAGCAACAGTAATTGGAATAATTTTTAGATTTGTAATAGTAATTTTTACAGAAGGACAGAGACTAAGACAGCCAAACGGGTGTTCTTGCATTGAATCGGCGGTTTACGCTAACCAAAAATATATATGATCTTTACCATCAAATGTATAATTATATGATAATACTAAGCGTGCTATGGGGTTGTTTGTTGAAGGAGATTTTGGTCGACAGCTTCCTATCGAATAGGTCGAAAGAAAGCAATGAAATTATATTCAAAATTTTGGTTCTAACACCAACTACTGCTTACGGGTTTCACTTACAAAAGACGGGACGAGAGGCGTCGTAAAATACAGGTGTCTCCCGTTTAACACGCCTAATTCGTGCTATGTGAAACTGTTTTTACTAAAATGTCATATAGAATAACAGCATTTAAGCTGAGATATAACATAAACCAGAAGGATGTGCACCGGGTTATCAAACCCGGGAAAGCAAATTTTCAAATCTTAAGGTGATCGATTTTGTGATGAAAGATTCCGCTTCAAACATACGAATAAATCAAAATGAAGATCAATGTGGTCTCGAAATTCCCCACACATTTCTTATCCAAAATGGGCGAAACAGTTTAACTTGTAGTTCTTAGCATCACTTATTGGTACTAAGAATAGTTTAAATGCACAATTTAACGTTATAATCGCGAACTGGTTTTAAAGCACGTTATCCTGTTTTATACTTGAACGTAGCCTAGTAAATAAAACGTGTAAGTAGCAGGCACGGATTGGCCCATGACCACAGTACGACCATTACACTTGCCTATCGAACATACGCCTTTCACCTGCCGCAGACACTTTAATTCTCATTCTCCAATTTTCTCTTCTTGATCATCAAGCCTGTTTGTACACACATACACATATACCCTGAGTGACGGATAATATTAAAAGAAAGTTTTTTGCTTACACTCGCCGTTTTCCCGCTTACTATCAGATGTCTTGTCATATGGTCTTGACCACTTCAAGATGAGAAGTCGATTTAACCGTATGTCAACTCGTCTACAATTTCCGCAAATTGAAATCGGAAACTACAATTTAATGGTGTAAAGTTCGCTATGACGGTGTAAAGTTGACCTATCATAGTCGAAATTGCATTTCTGGCTCTCTCAAATAAACTTCAATTACAATTCAGCTAAATATTGTTTTCAGTTATTTCTGTTATTGCAGAGGTTTTAAAGCGATTACTGCGGTCTTACAATCACATTCGCATTCAAGCTTTACCTTTCAAATCAATTAAACACCAGGTAGTGGACAAGAAGTGGCTTAGTGGACATACAGACTGACAGGGACTGAAGTCTTATATCGATCAAAAATATATATGCTTACCTAGCGAAAGTTCCGGTTAGCATATCTTACTGTCATTGACGTTATTTTAAAGTTAGTCTATCGGTGTCTGGATGGGTGTAAAAGAAGAGCAAATATTTATTATAGACACCGAACGCTTAGCAAAACATAATTACAAACGTGTGTTGACTTCATTTGCATACATTACCTTTGTAGAAACGCACGCATGAACAAAAAAGAAGAGAAAAACGAATTCCTAAAACAATTTTACGAAACACCTTCATCTTTAGCTCACTACAAACACTTGTAGGCTTATCATCCATCGTTTGATGAATTCATGATTTCAAAGAACAAGTATATCTACGCAGGAGTAGATTATAATTCTTTGCGTTTTGTGTAAAATATTTCAGTAAGTTTGCTTTGCTTAAGGTAAGCGTAAAACATTACCAAAAGCTTGCCAAACAAGCGAACTGCCTAAACAGTCCCTAATTTATTAGAATAATTTATTACTGAAGAAAAAAAATTGAATACGCTTTATATGTCTGTACGTCCGCCTCGCTTTTCATTATAGCAATTCTCAAAGCCACCAATGTAGAGGTAGCAGTTCACGATTCTCTTTCTCCCACACTCATCACCATGGCGTGAATTTACAATCAATCATACTGTCAAAGCATTTGCAATCCAAAGTAATTTCCAAGGACTCTATGGATACGTATTAGATTCCACATCACCCTGAGTATATTCTTCTGTTGGTTTTTTCATTGGTCCGTCCGTCCGTCCATCCGTCCGTTCAAAGAAAATTAAATATCTTCTCATTAGCGATAAACTAGAGCAGATTCAAGGATAAAAATTTCTGGGAATATTTCAGCGGTCAGCGACCAACCGTACCGACTCGGTGCAAAAATTGAAAAAATCTCCAACGCCCATCCGATTTTATGGAGCATAGAAACTTTATATTTTCTTTTATTTTTTTGTTTTGAAGATAAGAGATTCGGCAGAAACTGAATATAATTTTGTTGCTTGTTTTTAACTATCTATGGATTGAAACTTCTTTGAGTTGATATATCTGGTGTTACCAACGGCAAAAAAAACCGCCATAAAATTTTCCTTGACACAACGTATGATTTAAGACGAAAATTGTTTTCTTGGCAAACAATCGTAGTGACAGTTTTGAGAAAGGCGATAGAGAATATTAAAAAGGCAGAAATTTGTCATTAACAGAGACTCCGAGTTTGTAAATGCATTCTTTTTCGTTTAATTAAGAACACTTATAAAGCAAAGACCAGTGGATGTATTAGCAAATAGACCAACCAGTCCGGGCAATCGTTGGGCCAAATATACAGACCGTCCTACAAATGTCTGAATGACATCGTCACAGGCTTGTAAGTTACTGTTTGAAAAAGCAAAAAGTCTGCAATTTATGGTCTCACGGACAGACATAGTAAAAATAGAGAAACTTAATTTTATTTATGTAACTCTGTTGCGACTGAACGTATTGACGTAAAACTCTGCCTAAGTATCAAAGACACAACAGCCCATAACAGCTTGCGAGGTTTGGATGACAAATTTGATTTAGTTTTTGAACACAGTATTAGGTGCATGCAATGCGTTTGTAGGTCTAATGTGGAAGGAGTTAGCCACGAACACAGTGTAACGTTTGCGTTATTAAATATTTGTATAACTATTTCCATCTATAATATAGAAGATCGATGGACGAGTAAAATGTTTGGATGTGTGGTTAATTTTAAAGTAGAAATACATAAATTCACCGCGAACTTCGATCTGGTTTACCCGCTCGGTCTGCGAATGTTAACTTGAGCAATGGGTCGTCTGAAATATCAAATCTACGCCTGATCACGCCTGATCACGCCTGATCTACGGTCGATGAACGATCATGGCGACATTACAGCGCCAAGTATCTTAGAGGACAAAACATTTCAGGCGAAATTTCGCATCAATGATTTTTCAAGCGCACCTTTTCTTTCTAGGCATATAATTTTAGTTTTACTATTTGGAGCGAATGCTTTCCCTGGATTCAAGATAATCTCACATTTTTTATAAACACATTACATTATTATAAAGCTTATTATGAAAAGGCAATTTTTTGTTTATTTTTTTTTTACTAATATTCGAAGCGCATACATATACAGTTTAAGTTTTATACAAAAATACTGTCACTTATGAGATGTTGTTTGTATGACGTTTTGATCTTTGTTTTTTTTTTTTTGTTTGTATCAACAATCAATTCATCCTTATGACGTTCCCATTTTTTACATAATAATTAAATAATAATCGCTTTGGGATGACTAAACATTTTGCTTTCATTTAACGCTGGATTTGTATGTTGAATTTTTACTTTATTTTAAGCAAGAGATAATTGTTTTATTATTTTTTTTTTTTTTTTTGTCAATAGTAGGGTGGATCAAATGTGCGGTCTGTGGCATTTAAGTAAAAATATGTGCACCGGGCCATCGAACACAAAGACAGACCCAAGTATGGATAGGGTTGCATTCAATGCAAATTTTCAACGGAACAGATATGCAAGGAATAATAATAAGACTTCCCATTTTCCATTTAAATGACAGACAGAGATTCATCTAAAGTGTGGTAGTTTTCTTGAAATTTGTAAAATCTTAATTAAATGTAAAAGGAAAACCTTAGTTCAATGCGGTGCCAGTATCGCCAGAAGTCAGTAGCATATAGTATTTATCACTTTTTAACGAACGGAGTAGCGTATATTTTCCTCAAGACCGACATGACTTTACCCGTCAGCAGCTGTCAAAGGGTAACGTCTCCATGTTAAAGTTTTACACAAAACAATAAAAGGTATAATAAAAACATCATAAGAAATATTTTGCTGATATGTATAATGCATGCGATAATTCTTGTGAGATTTGAATAGGTCGACTTCTCTGTGCTGGTGAGTTGTAACGGGTGATGAAGAGTGTAGGTTAAGCGAACATCAAGTGATACACACATGCGTCCGCATAACCTAGCCTATGCATAGGTAGTTCCTAAGCCGTAAGTGGTGTAGGGTGTAATTAGTACAAAACATTTTGTAACTGCACACAAGAGGATACATACATATCTATGCATACATATAAATCTGGAGATATACTTGTAATAACTTACATCGATGGTGGTACAAAGGTATAGTGAATTTGTTTGAGTGTATATAACACTTAGAAGGATTTGCCCAACAGCACCCAGCTTTCGTTACGCGAATACGTTATGACGAGCCACGTTTGCATCCACTCACCATATAACGCCTTATTTGTAAAAGTCTCTATATGAACAACTGCATTAAATGAACGAGTGTAGGGTATATAAAGAATGGTAGGCCGTGGTCTACTGTAATGCTTTATATGTTTTTAAATCTAGATGTGTAGTCATACAATTATTTATGCAGTTGCAATGAGATGTACTTTGTAGACATATGTCAACCACAGCAAACAAGTGAGAATATTTTTGCCAAAAATATCTAAGTGATTAAAGCTTACTGTTATTTAATCGAAAGAGCAATTGTTTGCGTTTGTTCGTCTTACATTTTGAAAGCTTCTATAAAGAAAGCACTTTGTCTGTATTAATATACGATTATATATATATATAATGTATATAATATAATAAACTATATATATATATATATATATATATAACACATTAGCGTGAGTAAAGGAAGTGCAGAAGTTTTCAATTTACGGTGCATATCAACATACATATATATATATATATATATATATATATATATATATATATAGAATATTTATCAAGTAATTTTATCTTAAGCACATTTTAATGATAACCAATATAGAACAAGTTTAATGTATTTGAATTCATTTAATGACTATGCACATATGCTTATACGTTATCATATGTGATATTGTGATGTGTATATGAGGTTGTATGTGCTCATGTATCTGTTGTTATGTACATACATTTATTTGGCATATTATCAAGGAAAACACAAAATAAATGTTAAAGCAACATCTTCTTAACATTAACTCTATTTATTGCTGCATTTGTAATAATGTGCGAGCGTTTGGTAAAAGTGGTTTCAGCTTAACCGCAATATAAACAAATAAATTAACTTTTAAGTAGAAAGGCATAAAGTATATATATAATATGTTTACACATATGCATATGCGTTCATTTGTGTAAGTTGTTGCAGCAGTAATCTTGCATATGCGTATGTAAAGAAACCAAACTACAAAATTTCAACAAAATTTGTAGTTCTTTTGAAGATTCATTGGTAAGACTTCCAACATAAACGCACACATCCACATGTCGATTAATACATAAATGCATACATTCATACATGCATGCATTGGGCTGTACATTGAAATTAACATGTATTGAAATGCATGCACGAAAGTGTGTAAATTTTTGTGTGCACGTATCTGTGTATGATTGCGAAAGTAAACGGTTAAATGTATAAGGGAGACTGTAAAATCCTTAAATGCCTATCATGTAAAGCTGTTAATGTACTATATGTGTGTATACTAAATTTGCGCCTATGTATACGAAATATAATCACTAACACACTTACACCTACGTGCGCTTATGCATTTAAGTAATGGTAGATGCATTTGCGCTTGCCTTTTTTTGTTTTTTTTTTTGCTTTTTTTTTTTTTCTGTTTCCTATTCATCGGCAAGCGAATTTTCATCCATTTTTATTTAGAATTGGTTCAAAGCGAACCTTTAGGCTTCGCTAAAAGCACCCCTCACATGCCGCTCGTGCACATGCATGGACCACGCAAATAGCATTTGTCTTATTATTTTTGGTTCTTATTAATAAATCTCCCGGGTAAGCGAACGCAATTGGTTTATACCTTTACATGCGATAGTCGAAATTCTTTATCTGCCAGTTATAGGTTTTCATTGCTATTAGTCTGACATTCACATGAAGAACGGTAAAGAGCAAAAGCGTACAATTTGATGACTCCTCCTTTTTAAGTTGCGTGCAGCAGTGTTAACAATCCGGCAGAGCTTCACATATTTCAGTTGTTGCATTACACTAAAATTTTCAAGTTCTCACTTTAGGAGGGCGCCTTCGAATTTTTATTGCGTTACATACACCTTTATATTGCAAAAGGGTAACGTTTGTTATGTGTGAGTTTGTTTCTATTATTTCCTCATTCTACACACATATATACGTAATTTCAACTTTGAATCTTCTCTAATAAGCCATACAGTAATACACTCAAGTGCTTACAGCGCAGAGCAGCGAAGGATGAATGACTTGAATTCTATATAATTATCATAACGTCGAATAGTGAAAACGATTACCTGGAATACTTAAGCACAATTTAAGCCATCAATATGGCGGCTTTCACTTAATTGCCTAGTTTATTACTTATTCACCGAATTTGCAGAGTCTGCACTTCTCAAGTCGATAATTTTGATGCTTCGTCGTTAACTCGTGAATAATTTATGTAAGTGTAACTTTTTTAATGGCGGCTTAAGTCTCTAAATTTTGTGACGCCTAATAAGAGGTATTTTCAAAAGAATATCTCTAAATGGCGATATATCCCCGAACCGGTCAACCATGATTTTCCCGAAAATGTATTCAGTATGAGATACTTGTACCGTAAATACAGAATACGATAAATTTACTGCACAGAATTTACTGCATAGAATTGAATATGTTTAGTAGTATGCGGTATGTAGTATAAATTAGTATGAAGTTCACAGAATTACAAAGTGCTCAGCATATTGTAGTTTGCTGTAATTAGCAGTATAATATAGTGCATAGTATACAGTAGCATGCGGTGGACAGCAGTAGGCAGTAGTACAGAGAGAAATGTATTTAATACACAATATATGGCGTACAGTGTAACAGTCTATAAATACGGAATACAGAGTATGTAGCACATGTAGTATGTACTACGTCTAGTATATATTTGTAATTTTTGTTATTTATTACGTATTTATAAATCTTAGAAGAACTTTTTCAAGTGCTTTTAAGAAATTCTTCGAAACATTTTCTAATTTCTTCAGTACACTTATTCTCCTCAATGTAAAGGTATATAAACTGCTTGTTACATATTTATCCAAAAAGGCTTCGCATATATTAAAAAGAAATGATAAACTAAATATAAATACACTCAAATGCAAACACTTGCGTATGCTATAGTCTGTTATTTGATACTTTAAGCCGACAATATATCCGTAAACGGAAATTGAATTTGCTTAAAATTTATAGATATAAGCAAACTTTTAAATATATATACATATATATATATATATATATATATATATATATATATATAAATGTTCTGTTTATATACAAATAAATATCTAAAAGAAATTTATTGTTCATCAGTATTAATGCCGGAAATTCTACGTAAGTAGTTTTATTGTTAGGCTTTCTTTCTTTGAATTTGTGCCGGTTTCCCCTTTTCTCGTCGCTTCGTTAATATAGATGACTATCGTATGAGTTCGTACATAGAAAAGATCAAATTAAATTTTATTTTCTTAATTTACAAACAAATAATTATAGTTGTTAGGAAACTGTATGCGGCAATGCCCACCCATATGCCGACTAGATGAGTTATGGAATTATTTTGGATATTTCAAGTGATTTATTTTAATTCCATATGTAAATTGGTGTGTATGCAAATGTAAGTACTTGACGGGTATTGAAATGTAATCAAGTGTAGCTTAACCTAACATGACTGGTTTACATTGAAAATCGACACACGCACACATGTGTACATGAATTTATGCCTACGTACTTGAAATCATTTATATAACCGTAAAAACACATACACACAAACTGCTTAAACATATTAAAGAATACATTTTCTTTTTCTATGTCCAATGAAAGCATTAACAATTATTTACACATATATAAGTACAGATGTGCATATGTTTCTGGATAGATTGAGTTGTTCTCTAGACTTGTACAAACATTTTAACATGCAAATGAAACTTACACACACACACACACACACACACACAC
>KK502438.1:0-11754 GCA_000688735.1 Glossina austeni | reverse complement strand
ATATATATATATATATATATATATATATATACACATACATACACACACAAAAGCTCAGTCTTACGCATTCAATTCACTCATTTACCGGATGCGATAAATTTTTGGTTTTATAACAAATACCAAAACAAACGTAAAACCAATAAATTCGATAGCAATGCAAAAAACAAAAAACAAAAAAAAAACCCATTTTATAACAAATTGCACACACACAGGCATACATGCATGCTTACAATAAGTAACTAAAAACGAATTCCAACATCGGTTTATACATGCCGATATTTACTCTATACACTTGGCTACATATCGGTGCGATTGTGTATGCGTGTATGCTTGTATGCATGAGTGTATACGACTACGTATGACTATACGTCATATGTTGTAGTCATTTGTCCATTTTGTGGGATCAATCATTTGTTCGACATTTAAATGAGTTTCTAATAGTGATGTGCACAATAAATTTCCATCGATAAACATATATAGACACAACCACACGCACACCTATAAGCATAGAAATTTACATACATAGGCGCAGGGATCGATGTATGCATGCGTAATTTTGTAGATCTCTTCCTTTCTTTGCACACACGTATATACGTATGTAAATATTGAGCAAATTCTCAAACACACGCAAACATAACATATAAGTGAACGGAAATACATGTGTATTAAGGTTTATGAGCATTCATTGAGATATTGAGAACATAATAGAACTATCAAAACTTTTATTGGTTATTGGTTATGTTTTTCACTTTTCAATACACACACATGCAAAGAAATGCCCTCATCGAGACTAACGAAATCCAAAGGATATATCAATAATCATAAAACTTATACACTGAACTTTTGCTCAATACGTTAGTTAAGATGCCTTATTCGTTGTTGTTGGTGTTGTTGTTGTTTTTGGTGTTGTTTTTGGTGTTGTTTTTTTTAAACTCTTTTTACTTGATACCTAAGCAAAACGAAACACACATAAATCACGATCAAGAATAATAGAAAAATATTGACAGAATCCATATGAATGAAAGTAATAAATATTTATAGAAGTGTGCTTGGAGTACTTCAAAATTTCAAAGTGAATTACTCTTGCCATAGAATTGAAAAAGGAGAAAAAAACAAAAAATAAATAAATAAATATATAAATAAATTATAACAATTGTAAGAAGAAAGACGCAAATTGACACTCAATTTAAAGACATGTTGTGAGAAACATTGCTAGCTACGAATTAGCGTAACGGCCTTTAATAATTCCATTGTATTGGTAAGCGTGACATGTCAATCATGTCGCATATGATTTACGCATTAGCTAAACGGTGAATGTATGTGAGTGAGGTTAATAAAGAGTAATCCGAGTTAAGTGCAGCACCTTATCGCATAGCACCTTATGTCACCAACAGTGACGATCCTACGATCACACGAACAACCACTCTTGAGCAAAGTGATCAAATTTTTCTAAGAACTTTATCATGGTATACAACAAACTAAATACAATGCGTCAAGAAAGAAAACCATATTGCTGTGTGAATGCAAGGTTGGCAAGAAGTTATTTTCGAATATAGACGTTATTGTGCTAACTAATAATCGATCATAGTTGAACTAGTTTTTGTTTGTCTTATATCCTCTGAGATTTTTCGACAATTTCTGGATAACTCCAATATTTCTTTGATCAAAGAAGTCCGCACAAAGACGGCCATCAATGTTTGCTCGAATATTCATGTACTTAAATGATACGAGGGATTTTCACCGAATTCTGGCGGGCTTAATAAGTAACTGACAAATGTTTTTCCTGATATCTTCTGTTCTTTTATGCCCATCCACCAAGGGGGACTTAGCCATGCACATGCATTGTGTCTAAAGGGAACTTTTAAAAACCCTATAAGGTATGCAATACATAAGCTTTGTAATGAGTGTTAAATCGTAAATAAATCTAGAAAAGTTCTTGTCCGTTTGTCTGTCCCCTTCATAATCTGCTGAAACATTAGAAGTTTCAGAAGAAGAAGGCAAGGAAAACAAAACGATCAGTTTTGTTCTGTTTTATTTTTTCATCTTCTTTAATATCAATAGATATATAACGGGAGAAGCTTCCATTTATATTCCATGGGTGATGCATCAGTATAAAAATAGAAATGTTTAAGACAAACGTCGTTTTGTCGTATACTTAGTTTTCGATAAATGAAACTTATTAAGGTTTGTGCTCGTGACGCTGCCCGCATAGTAAACGCTGAGTAAGTCCCTGGATTATGTTAAAATGTTCCACTCTCGTGATTGTTCACTCAATGACGAAAGTCCTGCTCTTGTAATAGAACTAAGTAGCGACTTAGATTCTATTCTGAAAAATTTACACTAACTTCGAAGAATGGAAATAATTCTGATTAATAGTCTACGTCACATCAACACATTCACATCACACACATTAATAGATCTACACAGGTATTCACTATTTCTGATTGTCGGGAAGGCAAGCAGAATGTGAACTCTTAATAATAGCAAAAAAAAAAAAGACCCCGAGAACGAAATACTAAAAACAAAGGTCTCCCCTACAATAGAACGACACGTACTCGTAGGAAAGGAACACGACTTTATCTTGAAATGGTAACACCACGACGATCTGATGCCTTTTGTTACCGAGAATTAGAGTCGTCCTCTCGAATTTTATTTTGCAAACCAAATTAGGAAATAAAAGAAAAAAAAAACAAAACTGTGTATACCGCAGATATGAAACGAACTTCTGATCAAGCATTTTTATCGATTCGTCGAGTGACGCTGGAAAGGCTGTTAATGCTGTTAATGCTATTTGAATGAAACCTCAATTCAGAGTCGTATCTTTTCTTTGGTATTCCGTGCAAGTCTCTTCGATCATAGTTCTGAGTTTTGCAAATGCAATTACTCTCATGTTTTTGTGTAGTGCAACAATACCACGTGGCCTAGAATTAGTGTAAATTGTAATTAATGTGGTTGGATGAAGCAAACCATGTTAGCAAGAATGTGCGTTAATATTTCGCTTGGTGAAGTGCCATGGAACCGTGCGATTAAGAAATCCGAAGAACGACTCGAAAATATTCCAGGGATCGGCAGATATTGAATTATCCTCAATGGAAATGAAGTGGGTGTGTGCGTTTATTTCTAGTCTACTTCTAGTTTAGTAGTTTGTTGTCGTCAAAATTTCTAAGATCAATGAAGATTGAATACTGCACAGCTTAGGTTTGGTAACCTGTGAAAAATGTCTCCTGCGAGAAATGATTAAAATGACGAGATACCTTTAAAGAAAATGCTATTAAATGCGGTTTGTGAACTCAAGTGTTATTCAGTTGTTCCCATAATGTCTAACCGCCATGCACAAGCACATGCATGCATATATGCATGCGAACACAAATACATATATATGTGATTGTTTATGCACGTAATGTAAACAATCATCATGAGGCAGTCATGCCCTATAAAATTGTAACCATAGAAATGACAATAAAATGTTAATAACGACGAAACAAAGGCAACAAGAACTGAAAAAGAAAACGAGAACGAGAACGAAAACGAAAACGAAAAATATTCATGTCCCGTAAATATCTGAATTATAACATACATGCATGTGCACAACATTTTGGCAGAAGACAAACGCACAACATTGAGCTAAGGAACATTACGAGTTTGCCATGCATGGAAAGCTCAATAATTTCATAGCAACTATTTTACCTGCGATGCAATTTGTGACACATGTGTCAACATTCCCTGAACGCCAAACAACCAAACAACCAAACAACCAAAAGACAGCACAAATGGCAAAAGAATCGGTTACAATAACATTTTAGTTGTTTATGAGAGTGTTGGTATGCGTGCAGGCATATTCGTATGCATACACAAATATGGTTACATGTTTGTACACATAGATCTATACTTATTACTACTGTATGTATTGTATTTGTGCTTAGATCTGCTGTTTGCCTTCAATTCATCGGACACATGTCCTTTGGCCATTCATCCAGTTTTTTTTATTTATTTTTTTTTTTCTTTTTTCTTTTATTGTCATTTTCACATGTTTATAAATAGACATATGCATATATGTTACTTTTATGTAAAACGAAAAGAAACCAAGCTCATGTTGAACATAAAATTTATAGTCTATGCATAGCGGCATACGATACATGCAAAGATATGTGTGGCGTTACAAGCACGGCTGTCATGTTTGCATAGTAAAAACTGTTGAATTGTTGTCTCCTTTTCATGCCAGGGTTGACGCTATAGTTTATTGTCTCTTATTCGTCGAATCTTATACGTATACATATATATTTATATATATATATATATATATATATATACATACACACATCTACACTCATTTCGGTCATTTCGATATTTAGCCAAAAATAAAGAAAGGGTCGAACAAACTTTTTGCAAATGACTACATAACGTTAGGCTGTGTGTTTAGTTTATTTATACATTTCGTACACGTGCAGTTTGCGGACGCGCCTTTGGCGCCATGGGAGCCATTATGAGTCATCAGCAATAGTTGATGATTTTCCTTTTGTTTCTGTCAATCCAAGTTTTTTTTGCCGTAGGCGTGCAAGTGTAAATACTTCTGCGCTTGTATTGTCCATCAATAATGTCGCGTTAACCGCAGTAGCACAAACAATAAGTCTCTTCTCTCTTCATTACAAGAGCTACGTTCTACGTTCTACGTTCTCTTCTTCTACTATTTTCTCTTTCTCAAGGCACTTGCTTACGCTTACAAGCGAAAATTTTAACAACTACTTTATCCGTCAATTAAATGTGGACTGTATGGAATGGTTCTCATATATGTAGAAATATATGTGTGTGTGTAGAAAATGTGCACAATTAAGCATAGTCGCGTATATTACATAATTCGGTATGGCCGGGAAAAGGACCTCAATTTCCTTAACACTCAACAGGCTGCGATATTCCGACAGGCTTTGCATTAAGGAGTAATATGTGAACTTTTCATTTTCTTGTTAATACATTGCGGCACGGTTTAGATACTTTGAGAGAAACGTATGCGTTTAGGTGTTGTTGTAAGCTCTCAAAACCGCATACATTCGTTTGGGATTTAGAGAATATTAAGCAGTTCTACAAATCATTGCGCCCCTCGCGCAATGCGCGATGTATAACAAGTTCGTTATGTCTTTTGCGAGACCCACTTACACCCACTCCATATGCAGCATAGGCTTCCTGCATGAATGCTTATTTGGAGTGAATATTGCCATTAGTCACCTCAATTTTCGTCAAAAAATGGAGCTTTTTGGCACTCGACGATTTAAATTGCTTGCTGCATACGCGAGTTGCTTCGAGTGGCAGCTATCAAGTACGTGTTCATGAGATCAAACCTCAGTGAAGTTGGATCATACTTCGCAGTTGTGTGCTCAATAGTGTGTGCTCAGTCGTTGGAAGCCGAACAGCGATTGATCACACACCCGCTATTCTGCAAGTGCTCCCTATCCTCTATCTCTTCCTCGATTACCTTCTTCTTCTGGCCGTGATAAACGGGCAGGACACATCCCCCGAGTAAAAAAAAAGAAAATAAATTCAAAGCCCATATAAAAAAATAAAAATTTATCGATTCTGTTTAGGCCGTTATTGTTATTAGGTTACTGACGTGCTTTCATTCGCATTAGCTTCTCCTAACTCAAATCATTCTATTCCTTAATTATTTTTATTACACGTTTACCCATACCACGTCCGAAAGAGAGGCCGCCCGCTAGTCTCTTCAATTGTTTTCGTTGAAAACTTCCAATAAACTTGAGTATATATAGTATATGCAGCTTTCGCGACCATTGTATAGTAACAGTTGTCATACATAAAATTATATTTGCAGAAGCAGTAAAACTCAGAAAGCTGTCACAATATTTTTTTGGGAAAGGAAAAAAAAACAAGAAATTGTATAAAATTTTTCATTTTTACATTAACTTTTGTTGTAATCGACTAAAAGGTGGAAAATGAATTACTTCCGGGAGTTACTTTTATGTGACCGCACACATAAAAACTTTTGGCTTTTTAAGTTTTCAATGTTTAACAAATTCGACCTTCGATTTTGAACTGTTCAAATGTCTCGCAAACACCTTTGTCAAGACCCCAAGTACTTTCTTCAGCTTCCACTTACTTCACTAAATGGAAAATTAATTGAAATTTCAAGCCTCCACTATTTCCCTCTACTAAGTCTCCTAAAAGAATTCCCTCGCAACCCAGTTGTGTTTCTTAGCACAAAATCAGCAGACATCTGCCTCCAATTCTGTGAAACATGTGGCGAGACATCCGTGGACAATAAAGTTACGTTTAAAGATTGTATTGAAAGCTGGTGCATATGCTAAACATCTTTTCCTGTTTTTAAATCGCAAGTCTAAAAGTAATACTCAAGCCTTCAAAATACGAAATTCGACGTCATTCGCAACCTCTCTCTGGTGAAATGGCCAGCAGTTCAACTCCACAAACTTTTCAAATTCCCTCTTGTTAAGCATGGCCGGGACAATTTGGGTAATTGATTTGAACACAGGTGCGCGTACGAACATGGACTGCAAAAACTCATTCCTCTAAAGAGTTTGGCAGCAACAAAATTGTAAAACTTGGCAATAAAAAAAACATTTCGGAAAAAAAAGTCGTTACGATTTAAATTTAAAAGTGAATGTAGAGTGAACAACATTTTATATAATTTACTAGTCTATTAAACTTTGCACTGCAGTCTCCGACTCCTTGTTTGGTACTGATATTAAAGGAATTGTGAGGCATTTTGCATATGGCATTGCCATCGTAAGCAAAGGTGTGAGCGAAGTTTCAAGAGAAACGCCTGACTCGAAGTTTCCATGCCGACACTGACTGAAAGCTTACGAAAAGGCATCCACTAATTGTCGGGAGTTTCGCAAGGCATTCATTTTACCCCGCAACACTTCTCGCAGAGAATACATTATATTAAATTAGTGCGGTTGTAGAGGAGGGCTTACGCGATTCGCCTACCTTTCGTTAAACGGATTCACTCAAAATCAACTTGTGACCCGCGATTTAAGGCTACCTGTCTGTCCGATGTTTGTCCAGGTATTCTTGAGAAAGTCATTAAGAGCATTCAATTGATATGAAGCATACACGAAATTTTGAGCGCCGTCCCACATAGCCGTCGTTAGGAAATTTACGCCTTCCTATGGTAATATGTTTTAGTTTTTAACATTTCATAGTGAAACTTGATCGATGATAGCAATTCGACATAAGAATTTCGTTGTAACAAATTTGAATCATGTAAGTCTTTAGTTTTGGATTTCGTTTCATGACGACTGGATAGGCCGTAATATACAACAAAAAGGTCGACATTTTTATGCTTCCATGGCGAAAATTGGCCGCAGATGGTAATTTGACGTAACTATGACATAGCTATGACAAAAAGGAAGCAGGTACGCCCCGCTCATAACAACACAATGAAAGATTTTCTACTTCCCGGGAGGACACGCGATAAAAATAAGTGAAGCCATTATGTGTTCAACTTAAAAATGACAATTTTTGATGTGTTTTTGAACTTGAAATTAGTAGATTGACATATTTGTCGGCAAAGCAGATCAGATCGAATCCTCTTTACGGCCATTTCGTCTATGAAGGGATATTTGATGAAAACACATTTTACAAAAATAATTTTCTATTTCTCATATGCTTCGGGAAAAGTCAGTCGTTTATGAATACACTCAAGAAATGTGAAAAATTTACTTAACATAGGATTATTATTATTATTTATTTATTTGTTAACTTTTTTTTTTTCAAGGGCTTCACACACTCCATATGGCGGCGTTTTTACAAGGGGTAATTTTCAGTATTTTATAGTAAAAATTTTGAAATTTGGTGAAAAATGAACTTGACAAAATTAATGCTTGGCGGGACCTCGCCTCGACGGACTCGTGTGGAAGGCAAATTCTCACACATAATGTATAATGTGTAATAAGATATTGTTTGTAGGGTTTTGGGAGGAGAAACTCGATGAAGAATTGTATATATATTAAGGAAAGTAACGAAGGGCGTTTAACGGTCGGCCTTATTTATTGCTGAAACGATAGTCTCGTTTAAAACGCCAGACAAGCTAACACGTGCTTCACGAAATTTTCATCAAAAGAAGTTTTCAATGAAAACAGCTATTGCTTAATCACCGCAATGGTATAACACATGAAAAACAATTGCAGTGAAAGAATAATGGAAAGCGTCGCTTACACATTTGCTGGTGATTATGAGAACAAAGATACTACAAAACGAACACCTATCACCACGTATTCCATAAATGTAATCATTTTGAACATGTCTTATGTGCGCAAGTAGAAAATGTGAGGTACTAAATTTATCATGTTAGTTTCAGCAACTGTAAAAGTGTTATATGTAAGCCATATTGTCGGACAAAAAACAAATATATGCAAAAATCATCGCACTTTCGAACGGAGACAATAATTGCTTTTCCAGCGGCATTTCGCCCGCAATTTGCGGATGGATCCATTGTAATGCCCAGAGTTAAATGTTTTTCTAGTGATATCGTGCATCAAGATCATATTTTGTTCGTCCCGCACAATCTTTTGACGTATTAATCGCTGAAATCAAAAAAAAAGAAAAATTGAAGTATTAAGCTACAGCAGGTTACGTATATTCCCCATTTAACTTTATGTGTCGAGCATGAAAATTGATATAGAAAGGCCTGAAAGCAGATGCCATTAAAATAACTCAAATCTATCAAATGGAAATATATGTATGCATATTAGGATTGGGCCAAATTTATCATTTTCATTAGTTGCTTGAATCTATTGATTTCATGGATCGCAAGCTGCATTTAATATGTCGCTAAAATATCAACTGATAATTCCTATAATTTAGCAGCATTAAGCCGATGTGTCATTCAAACGGGGAGAATCATCATCAGTTTGTTGCTAATTTTTGCTAACCAGAGATTGGCGGAACAGAAAAAGAAAGATCAGATTTTTTTACAAGACAAAGTATTGAGATCTTATCAATCAATGGATGATCAATGGTTGGAGAAATTTGAATGATTCTGCCAATCATTTTGAGTTTTATCTCATGAGATAGATGTGTGTTGTCAGCACTTTTACAATTTCAAAGGATTTAATGACTTTCTTAAAATTACCTTAAAGGATGAATAACCAGCCAGGCAGCCAAGCTACTAATAGTGTTGTCTCGCTGTCTCATCTGTATGTGAATTCGCCTTATTTAGTTGAATCGTGTGGTGTGTAGTGCAAAATATACTTTGCACCACCAGTAAACATAATTTATATTTCACGTAGTTTGTCTTGATTAAGTTTCAATCTATAATGTTGTACAAGCAATAATTTCTATATATTTTGCTACTATGCTGTACCACACATGTCGGAAGCCAATAAATATTTTTTTTGTTGTTAGTCTTTTTTGATTTTCTTCTTTACGATATTCAATTCTAAGTCAAAACACATACAAAACACAATTATAATGCAAACATGTGCGTATGATCATGCACAAGTATAAACATACACTAAATATTTATTTAATGGTATTTGAAACTATATGTGTCTGTCCGTTTGTCTAACTGTTTGTCTGTCTGTCTGTCTGTCTGTCTGTCTATCTGGGCACGTAGCAAACCATTACGTTCTACTAATGACACTAATGGAAATCCTTCACATCTATACGAATAGAAAACGACGTACAAATGAATTAAAGTTCAAATTTTCACTAGACAAGTTAATGTCAGCTATTCTGTATATGTGCATAAATGCTATGAACACCCATACAAAAAGAGAGAGATAGGAAACTGAGAAATAGACACTCGTACAATTATTTGGCATCTATTTTTACTAAAAATACTATTTCGTTATTTTCTTTATCATTATTACACTCCTCTTCTTGTTTTTTTTTTTTTTAAGAATAAAAGTTCTATTTTATCCTCTTTATGGGAAATACATATTGAGTGACAAAAAATAAAAAAATAAAAAAATGAAGGAAAAAAGTTTATTATTCCAGGGCAAGTGTTGCTACTGTTATTGTCGGTTTTCCTTTTCTTTTCTTTTCTATTTTTTTTTTTTTTTTTTTTTTTTTTTTTTTTTTTTCTGATACAATACAATTTTTAAGTGAAAATCCATTTAGAGAGTACAATTATTTTCAGTTAGCACATGATGTTGTGTTGTGGAATTTCTACTTATCACTTTGTCAATTGCAACTTAGTTGAGAATTTGGCAAAGGGAGCAAAAGGGATGGAGAGTATGTGTCAACATTTTTTTTTCTTTTTAATAATATAAAGGACAAGTTCGTCGCTCTGACAAGTCAATAATAGCAGTTGTCTCTGCAATAGTGAATGATTGTAGAGAAGACGAGAGAAATTCATTTTTATACCTAAAATGCAAAATTTGCTAGAATGCTAGATAACTCACTCCGTTCGTAACATTTATAAAAATTTGAATGCTACCCTCTTAAGTACATATGCTACGCAAATGATATACCTGAAAGGAGAAGAAGCATCGCAAGATGCGAAAAAATTGTCATCAACAGTTCGTAAACTCTAACAAATTTAAATTTGTTAGACAGCGATTCCGAGCTAGTCAAGCAATTTTGTAGAGAGTTTTTCCACCGATTAAAGCGTACCGAGACTTTACGTTATTCAATTCTTGCTATTGCATGCTGACATGCATAACTAAATAATTCTTTATATACATACATACATACATACATACATACATACATATATATATTATATATAAATATATGTGTATATATTTAATATTATGTTAGGTTGGTTTTTAGTGTCGGGTAAACAAGATTCGTAACAGAACAATTGTTCACTTTTTACTTACTTTTATTTCGTTGTGTTGGGTTATACTTGTTGAAAAAATTTATTGGCAATTTTCACAATACTTTATGATAGTGTACGCAAAAGTATTTCTTTGTATGTGTGAATGAAGGCAGATGTAGGCAGTTGGCGCTTGTTACCACCCGTCCTTCCGTGGAGAAAGGAATTTTTTAAAACACAATCTATTCATCTTGGCGATTAAACTTGAATCGTTTTTGAAGTGTTTTAATAAAATATAACAACAGACATAAAGCATAGAAGCTGCGAATAATTTACATTGCAGGCCAATTCGAATCCAGCTTTAAAATGAACAGTAATTATGTTGTTACAGAGCTTACTCACTAGTCTATTATAACACTATCTTATACTTTTCTTATACTGAATCATTTTCCAATTTTTTTTTTTTTTAATTATTATAGCATTGACCGGACGATAGCCTATGATGAAAACTTAAACGTCTTTTTCATAAAATCGGTCACTTGATGCACTGACTCATATCAATTCAACGTTATTCTTCTTTTTCTTTATGCGGAAAATTATGTTTACACATTCGCACAGAAAAAAAAAAGATAGACATTATTGAAATTGCAGATATATGTATATATATACATATATAAATATATATATATATATATAGAGCTTTTTCATTAGCACACTGAAGGGCACTTTTATACATTTTTATTAAGAAATACCTTTAAAGGGAAAATCACTCATACGCGTTATGTCGTCAAAATTGTTGAAACTGTCCCTCACGTAATGAATAACCAAACGAGTAACCAGACCAAAGTAAAATTTAAGGTCTACTTATTACTTATAACTTGAAGTGCCTATAAAGTAGCATACATTCGCCACATGTTATGCATATATGTACACATAATGATATATATATTGTCCATAGACATTGATATATGTACACACGCACACACACACACACACAGCGGCAAATGTCCACTGCTTAAGAGGGC
>KK502437.1:1348946-1475212 GCA_000688735.1 Glossina austeni | reverse complement strand
GAAAAATAGTTTCAAATTAATGAAATCTTGAAAATATTTGTTTTATTATTTAAGAAAAGTTTCTCTCTTGTCGAACCCTTTTGAAAAGTGTAAAAACTACAATCATTGTAAGAAAATCGTAAATGTTCTGCAGAGAATCTTGATTAGCTTGAAAATACGTAAAAATTTGTAAATTTCGCATTAACCTGTTGCAAGGCATTTTGTCAATTTAACGCGTGAGGGTTGTTTCCTGACAAGCGTGTAAGACTGGAATAAATGTTTCTGAAATTTGAATTTGATGTGTACTTAAACTTTTGCTTCTATTCCAGTTCAGTTCAGTTGCTATCTGAATATTCACAATTACATAATGTCCAGTTTCACTCCTTTCTGTTGCAATTTCTACGATCAGTTGGGTCCGATTAGCGGGCAGATACGTTCGGCGCTCAGCTTTTGCGCCCATACAGGCAGAGCCCTTTATATTTATAAAATTATATTCAGGTGATAAAATAAGTTACCTCCTCCCTCCATGCCACTCTCTAATGGCCTTATAAAAAATATATAAGTGTTTATGGTCCAAAGAAAAGCCTATTTAGCACTTCTAGTTACCACTTAGCATCTACCACGGTACTCTTCGAAGGGTTGTACCTACGACTGCCAGGTCTCCGCCATTTGCACGTCGACATTCCGTAAGAATTGGAAAATGTGTACCGTCATTCTTTGTAGGTGTGCTGGCAATCATGTTTCTTATAGTTCAGGCTATAGTGTTTTCGGGCGTTCAGTATTACACGGCATGTAGCCACCTTTGCATTTGAGTGTATTTCATTTACGCATTGCGTGTGTGTGTAATTTTGAATATTACTTTTGGGGATATTAAATAAAAAATGATTATATCGCGCTTATATTGACTCGCTTGTATCACATTTAAAATCATTAAATGATTGATTTTGACATGTTGTTTTTGTTTACAAGTAAACATTTTGTTTAAACATAAAACTCGATTTCGTTTTTTAATTAAAATCATTCTTAAAACCACAACATAAGTGAAAATACATTGGTTTGGCAGCATACCAATTTCCAATGCTGCCAAATCAAATGTTATAGACGCCAAGACCATTTGTGTGACTCATTGAAACATATGATTTTAATTTTATTAAGTTTGAATTCTTGAACGACCGAGGATTTGAATTTGTTACGTGTTAAATCAGTTGAAGTTATTAAATTAACTTTCGAAATGACTGGAATCACACTTAGGAAACATAGAAGTACTTATTACAGGTTTAAGGCATATTTTGGTGGATTAAAAAAATTGGTAAACATTCACATTCGACATATAAACTGCAGTTGGAAACTTTGAAACTGAAGCGCCTTTTTTTTTTTATTTGCTGAGATATGAAAATATAATGAAACCTGATTGCAATAATCAATGACTGCAGTGATATAACAAAGTGAACAAAGTTATATAATAAATAGTTTTGCAATATTAAATATATCAACAATTGCTTTATATATATATATATGTTTATGCAATAACATATCGTACACATCAATGTACAGTAGAAGACAAAACGCATCTTATTTTATTCAGTACGAAAATGTAATTGTAAAGCATATCAACGATATTATTGGGAAAAAAGTTTCTAATAAAATTCATAGTCGGCCTGAAGTCCTTTGGGGTAGTCTTCTACTTATCAGTTGTTGTTAGTGAGTATTTGCAACACGCTTTTAGAAAAACTCATATAGCGGCCTTAAATAAAATTGGTTAGCGCAACTAGATTGAATGGGTGAACGTAGATATTTTGAAGGGAAGTAAATTCTAAAAGATCGAAAATCTTCAAACATGGTACGGTTTCCTATAGTTTTTTGCATAATTGTTAAGACTCGCTTCTCTTTCTAAAAAAGTTTTTCTTGAGGAATGGTAGCCTAATTACTTTATTCAAAATCTTTATATAGAGATATTTTATAGATATCTAGAAAAACTATGTAAGTAAAGAATTTGTGAAGGAATCAGAAATATGGTAACATTAGAATATGACATCTGTGTTCTACCAGCTGTAGATTTTTGGAAGTCACTAATGGAAGTATAATGAGTTTTCCCTCAGTTTATGTCGCGGTCAGAGTCTGCGCCTTAGTAGCTCAAGGGTGGGAAACTTTTCTTATCAATGAGTCGAAGCTTTAATTTTGATATCACGGCAGGGGCCAGCATAAGGTGCGACTATTATTAAAAATGTATGAATAATGAATAAAAAAAGCTCTTAAACCTATTTCGCATTTAATAGGTGAACAAGTGAGCCAGTAATGAAACAGATATGGTACAAACCATTTGCAGCTTTGCTTTGCAGCGGGCAAATTGGATTACTTGAAAGTTTAAACGGGCCAGTGGTTGCCCATGCCTCGCACAGGCTCCAAGATATCATAAATTACTAATTTGTTCCAAAGGGAGAGAAATGACAGGCAAAGAGGGGCTTAATGGATCGTGTTCCGAACAGTAATATTGGAAAGATATTTCCTTCACTATTGGTAAGCCATCGAGCACAGATAATTTGCCAACAAAGCGGGACAAGTCCCTACGTGCTTCAATCTTGCCCAGACGTTAAGAATTATTTAGGGGATATCAGTATTTAGGATGTTCTTAGTATAAACTAATAGCATTCCTTGTTATAGAGCAAGGAAATGATGACCGATTTGATGCAGCTATTTGACTACGCACTGTAAGCTTTTGTATGAGTTTTTTATGCCTTGCATTTGAATTTATTTTCCATATATCTCCCTCTCATATATTTTTACTCTTATGTATATAATAGGTTCGTTAAATGGTAAAAATACATTTTCCTAAATATTTATTTCATGTGATTGGCAAATATTCATCAATAGATTTATTTATGTATTATTGATTTTCTAGAAATAAATAGATTTTTATTAGGAAAAATCCCAGTTTTTTTGATATATATATATATGTATGATATATATATATATATGTATGTGCATTTATATATATATGTAAATGCATTAGAAAACTTAACAAAAATATGATGATATCAAAATAAGCATTTAAATACACAACAATACCAAACAACCAAAACTGAAATGAAAACTTATTGAAAATAGTGAAAACTGCTGCTTTCATGTGCGAATCATGAAAATTTCAATCAATTTCGTAAATATGTTTTTTGTACATCACACACTCGCTTGCATAAATACGTGCACTTAAATTTTGATTATGTATATATATATGTATGTATTAATCATATAGAAAATTGTTAAAATTTTATAAATCATTGCAAAACATATGCATCGTGTATAATGTTAGCTAAGTAAGTTATGCTTTTAAATACGACGTATGCGTGTCTATGTGGGAGCATGCATGTGGGTACAAAATATTTACTATTACTTATATGAATTGTTATATTGTATTATGAGTCTATTGCACTAATAAATTGTGTTCTCGTTTGGAAAAATAAACTGCAAATAATATGGATTTATGCCAAAAATTTGTTTAGAAACCATCATCATGCACATATATTAGTAAATGAAATTTCTCTTTAAAGCTATTAGTAGTAGTACGTCTATTATTATATTAATTTAGATTTAATTTTTGAAAATTTATTGTGTGAAATTTTTCAAATTTTACCGAAAAAATGTTGAAAATTTGTGAAACAATTCAACCAAGTCATCGATTGGCAAATTAACTTTGTTAATGCATTTGCAACTGGCAAGACATCCGAAGTGTTTGATACGTTTTTTTTTATTTTTCATTATTCGCTCGGGGGATGTCGCCACCTACAAGTGTGTGATACTGGTTGGAGGAGGAATAAAAAGGAATAAAAAGTATTTATACGCGTCTGATTAGGGAGTAGAAATATACGCAAAGATGGATGTATCAGACGACTGCTAACAAATTATTCCAAAGGCAGGCAGTACAGGTGAAGAATGAGGACTCACGGTGCTGTTATGTGCGTTTTGGGGAGTATTTCAGGGAGAGCGGCTGGCAATACTAGGAAAGCGGAGTAAAATTCAGCAAAGCTGCTAGTTTTGATACTGCAGATTTGTTCTTCAGCTCGACGCTTGTTAAGTTTAAGAAACTGTAAGGAACGGTTACACATTTACAGTCGCATTTCTTTCTTAACATTATCTTGAAGTTCTTCAGTGATTAGCATAAAATAAGACTTACGGACTGAGACCCAACTCACCCGAAACAGCCGGGGAAGTTAGGTAAATCAATTGTTGTCCAGCTCAGGAAAGAACGAAAGCATGAAGTGGACGGAATTACTGCGGAAGTTGAAAAATCTGAAAACAAAGAAAACGAAGTACACAGAAAAATGAATGGAACCAGAAAAGATTTCAGTGCAATTCGGAAGTAGAAACAATGGAAACAAAAATTTTAAATCAAAAAGAATTAGGTAGAGATATAGAAATGAAGGCAAAATCAATAATGATAAGAGTTCGAGCGTACCGCAGGAATAAAGCAAGGGCTCCTTACTTGGAAACAGTATCCAAGTATAGCGGTATAGACCAGATTTGTATGATAGGATGTGCAAAACAGATCTCTTCCATGTAGTAAGAAAGAAATATGTAGCGTACACTCTTTGGTCAGCTAAGCCAATACGACTGTTGGTAACGATTCCGGATTGTTAGGTCGGTGTGAGCAAGAAAAAGCAATTCAAGTGCTGCAATAGAATCTCGAAGCCGATACCAAAAGGGCGCTAAAGACGATCAATGGATCGCATTGCTTGAGCAATTTCGCTCGAGGTGTGCTCACCTCGAATATAAATATCGGTCTGGGGATAGCTCGTTTTGGAAAGAGAAAATACTGAATGTAAGAATAAAACTTGAGTGTTTACTTTCCCTATGGCTCCTCAGTTACACAAAAATGAGAAATAAGTAATAGCCTCTATACTGTAAAAACTAAGGACACTTAAAATGGTAAAATGCTTCCTAACTAAGGCCTCGTAATGTTCATCCTTTGCTTTTATATCGGTGTTGTACGTTCTGCTTTTTTTCGGGCAAAAAAAAAATTAATTTGCAATGTGATAAATTTTATGTTAGTCTTCACAATTTATTTAGTTTATGTGATTTTTAAAATCCTTAAATATTTAATTTTACTAATTAAGTTAATATCATAAATTTTGGGTTGTATTTGGAACAAGGTTGATTCGTTGCCCCAAGTGTTCAAAATGGAATTGGATAGAAATGAATTTTCTTTCAGCCGGGAAAGGGATAAATTCTTTCCTTAAGGCTTTCCAACTTTTTAATAAATTTATTGTTGAATATCTCTTTAGGGTCAGCTGCTTTCTTATATTCCTTTTCATTTGTCTTAACGTTGATACACAAACTTGCCCCCTTTTACCCTTCTGCAGTAAATTAAAGCGTAATATAACTTTAGATTGATGTGTGAGCTTTGAAAAAGCGTCCAACTCGGTGATAAGCTCTCGCCTGCTTTGTGTGAATCAATGAATGAGTACCTAAGTGCGAATGTTGTTGCTTTATAATCTCCTAAATGTTGGGTAAACATGATTCGTTCTTTGCCGAAAGTGCAACAAATTTTCTCATTTACATTCATTCTATTTACATTTCGCACTCTGTTTTACATACTAGTCGCTTAAACTCTAGACAAATCTATTATTTTGCATTTGTATGTGTCTGCTGGTCATTGTGCCAGAGATGCGTCTGCCAAGTTTTTTGAGAGGCTTTCGGTTAATAACACTAAATGTACGCAGTTATTTAGTCAGTCATTTAGTCATCTCTATGTCAATACATCAATGTGACATCATCAAGTAAATTAAAGAAACATCAAAGTAAATTTTGTTGAATCTCAAGAGTACACAAGGCCGCATGGTTGATTAGATCGAAGTGCGACCGAAAGTAAAAATGAATAAAAATGAATGAAATGAGAGCGATGAAAATGAAATATACTTAAACTACAAAAAAAAGAAAAGTTAGTGATAAAATAACAAAATTTCCAAAGAGAAAAAAAAAAAAGATTGAAAGAAAATTCAAAATTTGCTGTCACCTGGTCGTGTGACATGTCACATTATTATTGCTGCGAAGCATTTGGCCGGTCGGTGTTTGGTCCAGTTACAGAGGTTAACACTGACGAGGGGACAAAAAACTAAATTGGTTTCAGTCATACGACATATCATCGGCATCCATAGTTAAGAAAAAAAGCTATCGATATTAAAGTCAATGATGTTGTGCAATAGTCCCCCGATAAATATCCAACTAACCACCTGTCGTCTGAGCACTCATTCATTGTATGTAATTTCATATGTAAGCTAGGCATTGTTATTGGTGTGAGATTTTTGCTTCTGTCCTTGTTGTTGCTGTTGTTCTTATTGCTGTTGCATTAAAAGTGAAAGCAAAGCGTATACAATGGTCACAGACATTACACAACTGAGGTAATGAATTTTGAATCAACCCTAACTATAGCAAACAAAGTTTCGTTTCATTATGACCATCATCATTGTCATCATCATCATCATCATTATTATCAAAGTCATCATTACGATGGCCTACAACCTCAGTATGCCATCATCAATAATGATACCAACTTGAAAACCATTGAAGTGTCCATCACTCACATAAACGTAAGTAATTTGAAAACGGCAGCGCTGATGTTAGGCATGCTTGGCAGGTCTCTTTCCCGATCTGTCCCTCTGTCTCTTTCTCCTTTTCCGCTGGTGGGTATTGTTTAAAGTTTTGCTTGGCAATTTGTTTAGAAGCTACCAAAATTGTAGCAAACATTGCTAATGTTTATATTACAACTATACACATATACCGGTGGCACATGCATACATATATTTATATGTGTACATGTTTGTGTTAAAGTCTATATTTGTTTATGCTGCAGACATTTTATCTGTTCACCGTCTGGATAGACATTGTCAATGATTGACATTTTATAGCAAATGACAGCCTAATCCCAACAGGCTAACAGCTAGCATTGGATTGGGTTGGAATTATGTCCGTCCGCCTACCTGTTTGTCCGTCTAACTAACTTTTAACATTTTGTGCAAAGTGTTGACCATAACGTTGTACGTGACTTATTTGCTATGCAACATTTTGTAACAGTAACAGCAGTAATATATTTCATGCCAACAAACATAAAATGTTGGTCTAGCCTACCAACAGGCATTTCAGTAGGAACGCTCATACATAGAGGAGGCATACAGAGAGACAGACAAAGAAAGAAATGAAAAGAGGTAGGGATATGTGTTTATGGGTACATATAAATATATATATATATATATACATATATATGTAAGAATACGTACGTGTTTGAAATGAATTTACCTCTAACGTGGAATATTGAAGTCATTAATATTTGAAAGGTATTAGATATGCAACATTAATGTTGATGTATCATCTAGCAAAAAAGAAAAACCAATTAAGAAAGAGAGAAAGAGAGAAAGAGAGGCGAGTGGGAAAATTGTGATAAACAATGAAAATTGAAATTTAATTTTTTTACTTTATGTAAATGCATGAAAGATGATGGGATGCCATCGTGTTTCCCCTTTTCTCTCTCTTCTTTGTTATTTGAAATGAAAAAGAAAAAGTTCTGATACCTTTTCATCATCATCGTTATTATTCTATGGTAGGATAATTATCAAAATTTGTTTAATTAAAATTTTACGAGAAAAGTTTTCTTCCTAACTTAACTTTTTTCCCTTTTTTTCATCAGCCGAGGGTATCACAAAATTCCGTTTTACCTCAAGAAACCACACACACAACAGTGCAACAGTGGATGTAAAGTTCAAAATATATGACAGCGTCAGGTCATTCATAAAATTATTATTATATTATTGTATTTTTGAGGTTTTCACTGATTAGTTACATAACGAATTTGCTGTTATTTTAGACGACAGATGCCCGACAATGAAGTTGGCAAAACGACAAAGTTTCCCGTGCCAACCGCCAACTCATAGACCCTGTCATCCGTTTTGTTTAATTATGTTAATTATTGAGTTTAGTTTAAAAAAGTTTCTTTTACTTTTGTCTGTGTGTATCTGTGTATGAACCAGAAGTAGAAGTGTTGGCAAACCATTTGTTTTTAGTACGATTTATAACGACCAGTAGCGGTTAAATCTGCATATTTTTTTTATAATAAAAACATGTTAATAATTTAATGAACTAATGAAGTAATTGTTTCAATATACGCAAGAAATTATTTCAATCACAATTTGTATTTTTAGCTGCATATTTCGGTTAATTAACTGACGGTATATTTGCTAAGGATAATAAACGCAGCTAGTTAGGATTCTTTATGTATATAGACTAAAAACATGTAGTAAAAGTTAAGTAATCTGGTAACTAATCAGCAGTTGCCAAGGTCTACGTTATAATCAATAGCTGTATAGAGGCAAGCATTTATGCTTTCGTGTTTAGACGCTAAATGAACTATTTTGTTGTCCGCGGCATTTACTGCCACTATGATCAAAATGTTATATAATAGACCGCATAAAATCCGATTTACATGGCCGAATGCTGCTTCTTATGGCTATTGCATGCATGCCTGTATGCCTGTATGCCTGTATGCTTTGCATACATGTGTTCCTATTTAGTGTTTGCATAATTTTTGCTGTATTTTCGAAAGCGCTAAGTATGTAAATACGAAAATAATTATTAGTACTTTGCACACATATAATTAGTGATTGGTTCGTTGTCACCGGATCATCAGTATTTCGTTCGCTGTATTCAACATAAAAGCCATCACTAGTTCCCAATGTGTTTCCACGTCCATTTCCTACATTTGTTTACCTTCATATCTGCCGCCATCTGTGTTGTTTTTGAGAAAGATCTTCTTCATCTTGCTTTTTCAGTTTGATCCTAAAGCAGTCCACAAATCGGTTGTAGAAATGAAATATTCTCTTATTCCCTAATAATTTTCGGTAAAATCCTCCTATTCACTGTTGACAGCACTCTATCATTATTTTAACAATATATCGAACTATCAATATCAGCATAAGTTGACACACGAAAGTGGAGTCCAACTTGGTCAAGAAATTTGAAGAATTTTGCTCTTCGTAAATGATCATATTTAGTAATTTCTCTATTAACAAAGCAAAGATAAGGCACGAAAAAGTACAACGGTTTTTGAGGAATCAATAAAAGGTGAGCGCTAGATCTACATCATCGTATTTTCGCTTTCCCACATCTCGTCTTTTGTATTGTAGCGAAGTGCGAGTTTGTCGCCTGTAGACCGAGTCGTGGATTGGGAAATTACTCTCTCGGGGGACATAGAGAAGCGTAAATACGGCATAGCACGCATTAATCTGATCACCAATTCGCTCTCTAAAAACAGTAATGTGTAACAGTTCCACAATCCTTCTGAAAGTTTTCATGACATTAGTGAAAAGTTCTTTACGCTACAAAAAAAAAAAAAAAAAATTGTCGATATATACTTACAAAGCACGTTTGCGAAAAGAATGTAAGCAAACAATTGATAGAATGGTTCATATTTTACGCTTGACTGGCCGATTGATTTAGTTGAGGACGAATAATAAAATTGTTTCAAAGGTATTAATTTCCCAGTAGCATCTCGTACAAATGTTTAACGCCAGCATCTTGACTTACGAGTCACAAAAATTGTGTTGATTAACTTGCCCAAAATATCACTCAATCTAAAAAACAAATCCATGAGTATCCACGATTATCTTTCAATCTGTTTGGACTTATGCCACGCAATTGTGTGGAAACAGCCAGTGCCTCTATTATCAAAATAATTAAAGGACTATTTGTCTTATCGATCCAATTATCGCTCCACTTGATCGTTAGCAACAAAACCCATTATTCATGATTATCTGAATATTCCATAATTGAAATACATTCAAATTCAAAGCCTTTCTTCGAAATATCTTGTCAGGCTGAATAATCATGTATAGAACATGACCATGTTTCTTCCATTGAGATAAAAAAAAATTTAAAAGCCATCATATACCGGATCCTTCCATTTGGAACTTAATTTTATTTTCATTTCTTATATTATTTCAATGAATTTTCGCAGTTTGTTGTAAATTTTCCTTCTTCTCTGTTCAATCATCGTATCCGCATTGTGATAGTGATGTTTTTGAAGGACGATACCCTCTGCTATTTTCCTCACCTTACTTAACATATTCTTATTGTCTTTTTGGATACACCTTTAATTGAAACATTTGTTGACGTAGAGTAAAAATTTTAATGACGTCCAAAAATTGACAGTCAATTTATTTTTACATTATTCGTCATAGCCGAAATATGCTTAGAAATATTTTGTAACGGTGGCCATAATATGATCAAATTTTTGTACTAATGATTGTTGTTACTAAGAGAGTTTGGCACTAGCAATGAGGTTGCAGTAAGACCAGGAAAACAGTACCAGATGGCATTGGCATCTCTATCAGCTGATATATTGTGGCAAAAAAGGGGAGAGAAAATGATCGTTGTAAAGTTTTACCCGCAAAGGAGGAACACGTTTGCTGGTTGTTAAAAAATGAATTTTTAATTTTTAGTTTTAGTTCCCGTTATAAGTTCCATTCTGCTCTCAACTTCTGCTCGTAGGTACTCACTTTAGACGGCTTCGAAATGAATGTCAAATAATTAGTAGGTAGATTAAGGTATTACTTCTTCTTTTAGAATTTCTTTGAGAATTGTGTGAATTATCCTGAGGGGAACAGAACTCTCAATGACGCTTTAAGAAATGCTTTCACAATTTGTCAACATGTGCATGCAGCCCTCATATTTTATGTTGTCCTGATTGTTATTAGTTTTCTCAGTATTTCGTGTAACGTTGACTAATAGTTTGTCAATGCTCCGACATTGTTATTGTTATCCGTTGATATGTACTATTTTAATGACATACCAACTTGATGTTGTTGTCATTATCATAGTCGTTCTTCCATGTTGTATAAGTTATAATACGATTTTTTTTTAGAGGGCTTTGATCGGCTTTAATTTTAACAAGTTATGCGCACAGGCAGGAAAAGTCGTGTAATTAATCGTTGTAATGTTTGTCTTTCGACTGACTACATATTGGGTTAGCAAGAAAGCATATTTTTGGTAACCGATTATAAAAAGCCCTGTGTTTATTGCGGACGACTCAACTATTAGTATTGGAAGGGTTTTCTTATTTGATTATTCCCTTCTACAAGGCAAGGGTTGTTAATAGTAAAAAAATTTAATGATTTTTTTTTAGCTGGTATGTGAACGTTAGTAGTTGAAGCATCTACCTACCATAACATTAAATAGTCTCAAAGAATCTTCTTGCCCTTAATTCTATGTGCTTGCTTCCTACGAACCTCATAAATGATTTAGAATGAAGGCGATGAAAGTTTGCGTTGTGCAATGGGAAACAAATATCTCCCTTGTTGCATGAAAAAATTTCCTGTAATTATGGCGATCCGATGGCATTCGGCTTAATTTGTTGCCAAAGCATGTCCGCTAAGAAGTAGTAAAACACTACTTAATAATATGGAAGCTATACATATTTTTTATATATGAGCGATTTTATTGCTCATTAGGAAGCCGAAACTACTTTTTTGCAACCCTCAATAATATAATAAATGATTTCAATATAATCCTTGTGGTAATATTTGAGGTATGGGGACGAGTATACGAAATTTTTCATAAAATTTTGATTTGCTTTTAATGAAACTTCACATGAATTTATTGAATGGTTATTGGAAATTTCTATAAACAGTTCATTAAGCTACGATCTCCAAAACTACAGTTTATCGTGCAGTAAATTTTGGAGAAAAATAAAAATTAGGTTTTCATTGCAATTGATTTACTAAATTCTTTTCATGCTTTTACAGTTCCTGGTGATGTCCGCGATGACGCCGAAGTAATCGAGGGACATCGACGTGATGAAGATTTTGACGATTTTAAAGGCGTTATAGATACGGGTGTCGGTTATACTTTCCTTCGACCAAATCCGCAAGCAACAGCCTTTAATTTCGGCTTCTACGACTCATTCGAAGGTAAGCATTAAAGAAGAGTTTAATCGTAGCTCATTTTCAATTAAGTTTGTGAAAGAAATTGCATATGGAAATCATCATCGTCGCCATTGGTAGCATCAGGCAGCTCGGTAAAGATGCACACTTGCTGATATGAACGTGTGTTTACACCTTTATGAAACTTTTCTTAATTATGTGAGTGTACCGAGTGCGTGTAAATTTAACGAAATGACCATTACATGGCTTGTTTGCCTATTTGTCTGTTTGTCTCTCTGTCGACTACGTTCGGCTATACAATAAAATGCGAATTAATTAAAATTTTATGTTGCGTAAAATTATCACCTCACAACATGTGCTTGTTGTTGTTGTTGTTGTTGGTATACGCTTATAAATGAGTGCAATACGTGTTATGAGCCATATACATACCTATATATGGATTGTATATGTTTGCCTTGCATATGTGACATTATGTCGTTGACATGCCAACAAGTTGTCTGCGTTTTATCGTGATTTCATATATTATTCGTTTTAATAAGTTGATATTGTACGCAGATACTCTCGTTAGTGTAGAGTTGATTTTATTTACAATAACTATTATGGGAAATCAATTATTACGATAGATAGATTCACCAGAGAAATTCTTATATTATTAAATCTCTACTTTGCTGTTCTTATTATAAATGCATAAAAAAAGTGCGTAAATATAATAAATGTCGAAGCAACACAAGAGAGTAATTTAATGATGTTATTAAAAATATCAAACAAAATAAAAAATAAAAAAAAAAACTGGGCTTAATTATAAATGACTGCTATGTTAACATAATGAATACATTTTCAACAGATCATCATATAGGCGATAAAATATAAAAGCTTTTCATTTTGTACAAAAAAAAAAAAAAAAAGAAGAGATTATTTTCTTTAATTAGTAAAGATGTATTCTACCTTTGGTTGCCGGTCATTCCTGTTCATCTGGACATTAAGTCGAGTTAAAAAGATTAAATGTCTTTAAAAAAATTGTTTGCTTGCAAAAGGCGAAAAGGTGACTTTTTTGTGTTCACCAAATTCCCAGAATACCGTTGTTATCATTTATTCTGAAAAAGAAGTTTTTTTTAATTCTTTGCAAATTAAAACAACAAAGAAGTAAGAATATTGTAGTAGGGCCAGGCCGATTACTAAATACCACACATCACTTCGTCTAGCACAATTTTTCATTTATTTTCTTGACAAAATAGCAACAATGATGTGAAGGCGTCCTTTTCTTGCAAACCCTATGGCCAATATTGAGAGCGTGTCTCAAAATGTAATAGGATTCGTTCTTTACCTAAGAAACACTTCATTATGTCAAGTTCGACTTTGAAAGTTGCGACGTGTACATGAAATATAAAAGTACATGGGCACACATCAAACGGAAAGACGGACAAACGACTTGATTCAGAAGTAAATTCTGAAACGGCTGGTATATAATGTCTTAGATGTATCACGTTGTTAAGTACATATATCGAAAAAAATTAATATATCCCATGCACTAACTAGTGTAGGGTAAAAGCAGTGCTTTTCTTAAGCAAATCGTGGAGAAAATGTATTCGATTATTCGGGACAGTCACTTCGTTTTTTTTTTCCAGCAAAAGATTTAGTTCACAACCAAGTTTACATTTAAGCCGCATATATTTGATGGTGGGAAAAATGTTGCTTGATTTTGCGCAAAAGTTTTCGTTGAACGCAGCAATTTCAGCACACTTTACCTCTATTACTAGCAAAGAGATAAAAATGGTTTTCAAGCAAGAAAAATTATTGGATGCGTATGGAGGCGATGAATGGACAGATTGGCAGTGTTTAAAACCGCTTTGCAAAATTTTGTTTCAGCGGTTTTGCATCACATGTTGAAAGGAAGGCCGGGCCAGTAGGAGCTGATAAAGACAAAATAAAGTCATTAATTGGTATTGACCTCCTTGAGATCAGTGAGATATTAATTCTATTGAATTCTACTGTTCTTGATAATACATTTTTATATTATAAAATAATGGACTTTCGTCGAGATATCTTGACAAATTCGCTATATTGATATGTTTTGGGCTAAGATGGAGCCGTTTTGAGAATACATAGAACCATCCTTATAAATCTTGAGAAAGCTGACAAAAAGGGTTAAGTAAAAGTATTTTGGCGTGTAGATGGATAACTTTTCTGTAGTCCCTCTTCGAAAAGTCAGCTTTTATAACAGAAAATGATTTAATTTCTAATGTTTCATAGGGAAAGTTGACTGTATTGAAGACTTGGGCACCGTAGGGCTATTTTTGGAGCCTATCACATAACAGCTCTCCTGTGAGAGGCATACACCTTTTCACGGAAACAAAGTATAATTTTTAGTATTTTACCTAGAAAGCAAATTTTGTATTGAACGACGTGTGGTATAGGATGTCTAAAAGTGAAGCGTGCGAATTGACGTACAGCTAGAGCCAAGGCAATTGTCAAATGTTTTGACCGGCACCAATTTTTATTGACATCGGAAGATCTCCATTACAACACACCTGCCATAGGCTTTCCAATCACTGAGGAGAAAGTAATGTATTGATAGCCGCTAGAGGGAAGCAAAGAGTAGTGTTTTACAACAAATTCCTATGACCTAAGTAGACATTATTATAGAGTTGATATTTTCAAAATTGATTGGCAACAAGATTTGTTTTCTCTTTTTTTCAATGTTTTTTCATAAAAGAAAAGAAAATGTAATTAAATTAAATATATTTGAAAAACTTGAACCATAGTAAAGGCTTAACCGACAGAGAGATAATAAATCTTGGCTAATGTTTTGCATAAGCATTGTTCTTCTGTTCTTCTCTTGTTCTTATCTGAAGTTAAGTATTGTAATATGAAAGTTTGCAAACAAATTTTCCAAAGAAATTGAGTTTTCATACACTTATTAAATTAAACACTTAACATCATAGATATTCTGTTCCCTAAAGAGCATTTAGAAAACTGCACAAGCATAGGAAATCTTACATACAGTAACCTATTGTTATGTAAAAAGTTTAGAATGCATATAAGGGGATAAACAAAAATTACTAACGATAAGAAATTTTTATTAAAAAGTTTCTCAAAAATTTCCAATAATTTGCAGTATTTTTAAAAACATTTCCCTTAACGAACAATGTAATGTTGTTTCAATTTAAATCATTTTAAAATTTCTTTCATTCTATCATTTCTTTCCTAGACATGCCTGCGTAGATAAGGCAACAAACATATATTACTTAAATTCACATATTAAGTGTGTTTTACCTTGAAATTGTTCGCAATAAGGTTTCATTTCGTTTTTGTTTTTTCCTTCCTTAACGGCATTCTTTTTCTTTTTGTAAATGCATGTTAAAATACAGTTAAAAAAGTTTCTCGATTCTCTTTGCTTTTTATTATATTTCACCTTTGAACGAAACCATGAAATCGTGTATGTATGCCAATGTGGTATTTATTGCATACCATACCAAGTAATTGAGGCTAATGTTAACATAGTCTTATTTAAATGAGAATTCGTTTTAGTTTTCCAAACGAACGAACACTTTATTCTATTCACACTACTCTCATTATATGCGTTTTCTATCACACCTTTTTTCTAATTCTAAACCAATTGTTTAATTAAGCGTTATTTTTTTAAGCTTAATTGCTAAGCCTATTTTCGAAATGAATAATTACTGCAATTCCGCACCATTATGCTAATTGAAAATGAAAACAATAAACACTAGAAGAGGGAAGAGAAGAGTATTTGCAAAATTCTACGAAAACTCGTATTTTCGCATTTTTTTTTTTTAAGCCGCAAAGAAAGAATTGTTATATAAAGAGAATTGTTATATAAAATTTTTAAATTTTGTAGGATTTTTTTCTAGAAAATAAACTTTGTTAACAACAAGCTATGAAAGGCATTTAAAGAATTCATTCAGAGTCAATTACATAACATTCACTTAACTTTAGCTGGTTTTGGCGGCTATCTAGGAGATTAAAGTGGACGTGAGCCGACGAGTTGTAATTAATCCCTTTATTACTCTTATGGTTTCGCCAAGAGGATGCGATGTATGACAGTATGTAAAGAATCTCTTTTATTATTTATCTCTTCCACTTCTTAAAAAGATCTTAAAAAATTCTCAAATATATTTGATCTCATTGTGCCTCAATTCTTCTAGATACGAACATAAGGTCAGTTTCGAGGAGTCTCTTCTCATGGCTTCGGCCAAAGAAATCCCACAATGGGTACTTATGTAATATTATTATACCGTGCATCCCTTATATAATGAAAGAGGAGGGTCTGTCTCAAATATTTCTGGGTGTTGTATACATTCGCACAAACTTAACATATATACTTTTCTTACCACAAGCTATGTAAAGTATAAAAATTATTCGTTTTTCGGAATATATATGTAATACTAAAAATCGTAGTTGAGCGAAATTGACTCGATCGAGCAAGCAAGTATTAACATTCGAATTCTCTTCCACTCCTTTTATAGAAATGGAAATTATGCACACATTACCTCATCTAAGTTATCCATGTGTTCTTAAACACCGTTAGATTCTGATCGAATTTAGCATCGACCGCTTGTCGGCCAGTCAGTCATCGACTTTGAAAAACCACTTACAAACCGATTTCTAACTGCCCGATCAGTTGTCAGCTCTTCACCGTATACGATGCATGCTTTTTCAGATTTTGCCTTAACGCTTTTGCTTTGGTAAATTCCCAAAGCATTACATGTCGAATATGCACTTTTTGGCTCTCCATTTCAGAGGTTTAGAAAAACAGTTGAATGTAACGTACAGAAGGTTAACTGAATCCTCATCTATATAATGAGAACAAAAGCTCGTTTGTTTCGGTGGGTAAATACGAAGAATAGATTCTTTACCCACCTGCATCGGAAATTATTTATGACTCTATCTAATATTCTTTCTTTTCTTAAATGCCGTGTTGATATTAAGATAGAATATATTGCTTTTGTTTTACTATTTCAGATATTTTACGTCGTATCAAAGAGGCTTTGTCGAGTCCCGCCGTTTATTCAACCCATGATGAGGATTCCGATGAAATTGTCTATCATATGAAAAAGAATCCGATAAAAATGAATAAGACGTCAACCGTCAAGGTATATATTGCGTAAATATATTTATAACCATCAAGTCTTTTATAATTGTTGTTGTTATTGTTGTTGTTGTTGCAAAAATGTTGAAACTTTTAATCTAAATTTATTCATATTGCAGGTAATTGATGGCCATAAAGTCGAAATCAACGATACACAATACAACAACAAAAATAGTCATTTCCGTGTTCGCGTAATAAACATACGACCAGTTGATGATGACGCGAAAGTTGGCGAAGCTAACGATACTGTTAAGACCGTAACATCGGGTCCAGATACCATTAAGAATCGTTCCAATGTTACTTCACGCGGCTCTGAGGAAGAATCAGATGAACGTCGTGAGCCTTTGGAGAAGAAACCGCAAGATAATGAAATACATGGTAACATCGATAGCAACGAGGTAAAATTGTAAAATAAATATATATATATACAAAAAGCGAAAAAAAAAAAAAAATAAAATAAAAAACGAAAACAAAGAAGAGTAAAGAAAAATTAGATGTAGAAGATCGAGAACCGCCTTATAATAATAATAATAATAATACATATAACCAAACTAAATTTTTTAACCTTTTGGAATGGAATGGCAACTGTTTTTGAATTTTGTAACTTTATTTTTTAGAGAAAATTGTAAACTCTTTCCGTTTCTTAATTTTACTTATTTTGTATGCATTATGCATCTAATATGAACATATATATATATACTACTTATATAATACCCATTATATATATAAATAAACATACTTTTATATATCTACATATATATACATATACATATATACATTACGTATTCACAATTATATGAATTGCTGCTATTAATCAAATGAAAATCTTAAATCTTTAAAATGTACAGATATGTGGGCATTGCGTTAGTTTTTGATTGGCTTTTTTACTAGACACACATACTATGTTTGTTCTTATGATTGTTCTATATTTTTCTATAATTCATATTGAAATAATTTAACAAATACTTGTTTTATATATAACTACTATAGCAAAAGGATTTTTCCTGAATGATTGATTGAATAGCTTTTTAATTATCTTTCAAAAAATGTTTTAATTAATAAAAATTTGTTATTTGTACTAACTCTAATCCAATTTATTTTTAAAAAGAAATTTTTTTTATATTATTATCTTTCCTCTTATTTCATCACTCATTCTACTTAAATCAAAGAGAGATAATTTTAAATAAAGAATATGTTGTATAATAAATAAAACTTTGTAAATATGCTTCAAATAATTAATTAAATTTAATAACTAACAATTTATTCAGAATCTAACGAGAAGATCTCTCGTCAAGAGTGAACAGTTCTTTTATGAAATCGGTCTATATATAGTTTACTTTCTTCAATGCCTTAATATATTTGCTTTGCTTCCTTGATTACCTAGCATCCAGATAATAACATATACGGCTCTTACTAACGTTTGCAAAATCATGCAAAAAATGAAAAAAAAAAAAAAATTAATAAAATAATTTTCATATAAGTTTGGCAAAAATTTTTTGTTTTCGCTCTTCAACTGTACATCAGTAAATAAAACAAGTGGGAAAACTACAGTTGTGCTAAGCCGAACCTTTCATTCTTAACTAAAGTAGTAAAAGTAAAATCAGAAGTACAGTAGTTGCTGTTGGTAGTCGCCTACCCAGCAATTAAGTTTACCTAGTAGATTGCTCAGGCAGCTTGGTATCATAAGGTGCTTAATGAGTGATGTAGAATCTCGTTCTAAGGCGTCCACTATCAGGGAATGCAAGCGCCTTAATTGTAGGCCTAACCATTGAGCCTTAAAGTAGAAGAAAAAAAGCTGTCATAGCTGGTGGTAATGGCTATTTTCCATACAATCTCCTATACATCAGCAGCATTTACGATCATAGCGTTGACTCGATAATTTCATTTAATAATAATTTTATTCTGGTCGTATTCTACTCGAGGTATATCAAATACTTGCAGATCTAGTGTGCATACCGCAAATCAATTGATATTTATTGAGAGGGCATAAGAGACGCCTATAGTATGGTCTTCAAAATGACAGTTGAAACTTGTTGAAACTAATGGGAAGAATATAAAATACAACCATCATAGAATCATTTTCTGTATAGTCCAGTCTATGACGATGTTGATGACTTGACGTTTTGTATGTGTTTTGATAGTCTACTTTTAATCTGCCTTAAGGCGACGAAATCTAGATTTACAACGAGGACATAGGGAGAAAAATGTAATCTTATTTGTGGTCTAAGAAATGCATATTTTATGTGCTTTTGATTGTAGTGTTCGGTTTAAATCATGCGGCGATGACTATGTATACAACCTCTTCGACGTTGACCTATCACAAATTTTTATATGTTGCAATCTTTGAAAATTTCGCCCACTTACGCCACTCTATTCTGTCAATAATACCCAGTAAGTGTATGAGAGTTGTCATCAAGACATTTAGTAGACCGTCTTTGGTTCCTTGTTTGATCTTACCGTTTGATGACCCGTCAATTTTATGGGATTTCTAAAGAGTATGTAAAGAGACGACAAACCGTGTGACAAAGTTAGTATAGTTACATTTCTTTAGAGATGAGTATTGCTATGAGTGTGTAATAATAAAGTTATGTAAAATATTGGAAAAATTGCTTTGTATTGAACTCTTTGAGAATATTTTGAATTAGTGCAGCGCAGCTTGAGCTTTCAATATTTGAATTTTAAGTTTTAAGAGCAATAAACCCATTGTTTTATTTTTTTTTTGGGTAAAAAATTGTTTGGCAAGTGAATAGAAAATTAGATTAACATGAGCACAAGCACAGAGTTTCCATAACAAGGTACAAAGACCTTTAAAAATGAATTCAAGCATATGATTAAAGTTACGGAAAGCCTGTCGGCTTAAGAGAAATAATCATTATAGACATGTTTGCCCTTTCGATGTTGCGTTTTCGAGGACGGTCTTAGAAATGAATTGAAGCACATGTAACGTACGTGTTCTAGTTTAGGTAGTGTAGTGTAGTGACTGTCCATCGTACATGTGAGCGTGCGTGTGCGCGCGAATTGTAAGAGTTCCAACGTAAATAGAAGGACAATTCTTTCATAATACTAATGGAATCATCTCGTATAAGGGCTACGCGCTTTGAAGTACGTATGGAATTTAAGAAATACGTCTATAAGTGAGTGTGCTTTGGTTTTGATCATCCAAAATTTTTCTTTTAGCTGTGAAAAATTTTTCTTTTATGCTGTTTATAAATATGTATATGAAACTCCATCGTGTTTTTTTTTTTCGTGACATTGACATTACATTTGCTTCGTTCGTTAAATAAAGTGAGTAATTATGTTATTCGCACTAAGCTTTTAATATATTGAATGGTGCGAAAAATTACTTGCTTTCAACAACAGGTGGTATGAGTGATGTTAATCTAGAAAGTACAAGTATATGTCTCCGTACATAAACATTTTATTTATTTCAGTTTTGTTTTAATTTTTTCTTTGCATTGAAACAATAAACTCTATGCATATGCATGAGCACCGTGACTCGTAATGTTTGCAATATAAAAACTTTACTCTGATTTTCTCCCTCTCTCTCTCTCTCTCTCTCTCTATTTGTCTTTCAATCTTTCGGATAAAATTTTCATTATATCCCCGCTGTTTTTTGCTCATTTTCGTGCACAGTTTGAAACCATTTTCGAATTAAAAAACTTTACTTTTTTTATACCCAGCACCAGGGTATGAAGGCATATTAATTTTGTTGTTAGGTTTATCCAGGTTTTATAATGCATATATATCCTTGGCTATTATACGATTTTAAGTTAATTTAGTTTGATATTCGTCTGCTGATTGCTTCCCCTTTCTTAGTTGATTTCGCTAGTGCAGGTCTCGCGGATAACTTCGTAATTTTATATGTAAACGGGATTTTCTAATTGGTTTCTTTTGAAAATTTTCTGAATATTAGCATGTCTTCGTTGGAACTTTTAAAATTTGTATAAAACAATCGGGGGTTCCCGTTTACAGTTAACAAAGAACGGATCTGCAGGATATCAAAGAATCGCATTAAAGTGAAATACAATTTAAAAATAATTTTTTTCTTCTTTGCTGTTTATTTATTATGCAATCATCGTTGTCCTCGTCATCACTCTACAGGCAATATTTAAGACATGAAAATTAGTTAATGTACATAATTGTAGGGAAGCAAATAAAAATAAAAAACAAATTTTTTTTCTATATTTTGATTACATGAAAAGGTTTTAAACCTGAAAAGGAGCATTGGATTTTTTTCTTATATATTCTTCCTATTTTTTTTTACAAGTTTTTCCCGTAAAAAGTTTTTTATCTAACATACCATATATATAAACAAAGTGGTTTTAAGTTATTCAATATTAAAACATTAATGAAATGCAAGAGAAATGCACTTATTTTGTCAAGTATTTGGTGTGTGAATGAAAAATTCGAAAGCTCTGCCGTTATATCATCGAGCATACTCTTCATTCATTGCGACAGCTTTAAAACAGTGCATTAAATGAATAAAAATTTAAAGTAATTAAGTTGAAGTTTCTTTCGGTCGAAATAGAAAAAAATAATTTCTAAAGTGGGTTTCATTTCGAGTTTAGCGATCAATTTGCCTTAGGCCACTAATACTGGCATACTTCTCACTTTAACTATTGAACCCGGTGACAGGTAGATAGTCGGATAAGTGACAAACGGATGGATGTATGGCTGAAAAGAAATAAACCTTAGCCTGATCGCATGTACATATCTAAGTTCTGTAAAGTATTTTAGTAGTCCATCGCTTGAGGGCGTCATTGCGGATCTTCTTATAAAAACGAGTAGTACAACCACTCATTAGATGAAAGACGAGTTGCATACTATGTACGTGGATTCGGCACCGTAATTTTGTGGTTTGAAACACGACCACACCAGCTGGGGTAATAATGAACTTCCTGGATAGCACAAAAATTTAATCCTTAATGAGTACTTCGCTAAACTTATCGCTGCCTTATGATTAGCGATATAGGCCATATAGGCCATTACGTTTCTCACACATTGAATTAACAATTACGTATGAGAAAGACAATCGCATGTTAGCCGTCCACACTGGTCATATTAGAAAAAAAGACGGGGTTCGAATGGCAATTTGTGCGTAAGAAACCGTCAAGTTCGGCGTTTATAAAAAATATTACAGATGAAACTTGGGTACACTTAATGAGGAGGAAGCGCACTTAAAACGGTAGACAAAGAAAGAAGAAGCGGCCCAAAAACAGGTCCTTTCGGGTGGAAAAGTGGTGGAAACTGCCATCACTAGCTATTTAAAGGAGAGACCACCGCGGGAGCATATTTCCCATCATTATTTAACAAGGTGAAGACAGAAACAAACCGGCCACATTTGCAGAAAAAAGCGTCCAAAAGTTGGCAGCCCAACAAATCGGGAAAAAGTTTCAACCAAAGCTTGGCGGTCAATAAAAATTCAAAAATTTTCGAAAGCAATTTATTGGAAAAGATTTTAAGCCTTACTTATCCTCATAGTATGGCTTAGATTCACTTTAGTCTCGTCTTGGACTAGGTCTTGAGGATACTCCTTAACTGAAGCAGTCTCTCATTCACTGGTTCGCCAGTTTATCATTTTATTCATGGCTTTTAATGCCTGTATGAGTTTTAGCCAAACTATAGTTCATTCCTTTTGGAAATCTTTTCAAATTTAACCTTAAGAATAGCGTTTGTCTCGAAACTGAAAAGATTTTTGTCCCAATCCTTCTTGAAGCCATTGAAATTTTAGAGTATTTGATGAACGGATTCGAACGACTATAGAAAGTTTACTTGTTCTACTATATACCTCAATTTTCTGCTCCACAAATATGTACACGTCAACATGACGTGCTAATTAAGTTAATGTATATCAAAGGCATACATACATAGTACGTTATGCACGAACATTCTGAAATGAATCGATTTATTTCCCATTCATCTGAATTGAATGAAAATTACTCGATATACAATTTCAAAAGATTGAAGTTAACTTTTGCACACAAAACCAATCTATAAATGGTTGAAAAAAAGTAAAATAAACAAAAACAACAAAAAAAAAGAAAAAAATAAAGTTGTTGAAAGTTCTTATGGTAAATTAGAAAAAAATTCTTTTCCAACTTTAATGAGATGAGCAAAATTAATGATAATTATGTAATTGCATTAAATTATGGTATATATTGAATAAATGTTTGCAAATAAATGCATTTTTTTCAAGTTTCATAAAAAAAATTACATATTTCGTGTATGAAGAGCAAAAAAAAAACAAAAAAAAAAAGAAACAAAAACAAAAAAGAAAGAGGAAAAAACGTGATATGCCCATAAAATAAAAGTCACTTGTGTGGTTGTTAGAATAATATTTAAATGGCGCTTATGAATATTTTTTCATTTTGTCATTTGCGTATCATTTTTTTTTTTTTTTTCAATATAATTTATCGACAAAGAATAAGAATTATACTTGTTTTGTTATGATGTCAGTAACATTCAGAAAGACGTAGAAAAGATGTCGCAGTTTCTTCAACTTGACCAGCATAAGCTTCTGAATAAGTTTATGTACAGCTACATGTTCGTTTGTCTCTTCGTCCATCCTGTCCATCCACAAGTTGTAAGCTTTTCTCAAGTTAAGAATTTCGCCCCTGTATTCTTAGCTAAACCTTACAGGACAGAAGCAGATATATAAGCGATCCGTCCAAAAGAGCCCAGAAGAGGAAAAGCGATAAGCGAAATTTCCAATAGCTTCTATAGTTTTCTATCCATAGGAAATATCGATTTAAACTTTGTTCCTTTCTGCTTCTTCCTCTGTTTGCTTTTGATTTAGACAATGTTGAAGGATTTGGCTTATTAGCCCGAATTGATGGGTATTCAAGATTCGCATTTAGGTTGCTTTGCTTCTCTGCTTTATCACGAAAAAAATTGTTAATATGATTACACAAGTTGCATTATTCCCACATGTTTAATTCACAACATAATTAGTTGCGCTCTTTTTTCATAAGTATTTAATAATAATAATAATAATTTTCCGACAATATGTCGTTTTTTATCGACACGTTCTAATTTATCGCTTACATGAATTTTTTTTGTTCGAAGGCGCTCGAGTATTATTATAAAAAATATTACAAGAAATATTAATGGTTTAGGTTAACCGGCTTGTTATAGGATTGAGTTTATATAAAAGCGCACCCAAACTAATTAAGTTAAAGCTTAAAATACCTGAAGGAAAACTTGAAAAACTTAAATTAAAACTGTAATAGCACTCGGTGTTTGCCGAAGGGTAAAGTATCTGGATTCATTTCTTAACAAACAAAGACGCTATGGTTGACAACGGTTCGCCGGTTCACGGTTACTGCAGCTAATTCATATAATGGCTTTTCAAAACAAGGCGGAAGTGGTCGAAAAAGTGGTCCAATTCGAAACATTTTCAATATCGTTTGGCCAGAACATGTCGTCGTACTAAATTTCATCAAAATATTTCAACAATTGCGACATGTAGGTTGAACACAGGAATACAAGATTGACAGCGGACAGAAAAGCTTCAGGTCACATTCTGCATCTGTCAGCGTAGCAACAGGCGGGTTTGCTTAATATGTCCTTCTGTCACAAGCCGTGTAGGTTATAAAAAATAACGGGCTTTTAATCAATTTTGAAATTAAAGTCCAAATTGGAGACGTGGCCGACTTCTCAAAACGACTCTTTATTTTTGCTTAACCTCTACTGCCGCATCGCAGTATAGTATAGTATATAGAACAACACAATTTTCATAAAATATGGCTCAAAGTAGAGTACGCATCCGATGATTTTCGGGAAAAGTGATTTTTAAAGATTGCATTTATTTTTGCGAAAAAAATCGTTTGAAACTCGACGTCACAATCCAGAAACTTTAACTTACCGAAAAATTTGCACGAAGCTGACTAAAGAAATCTATTTTGAAATCATACCCAAAATTTCAAAACAAGTGAAGTAAGAATGTGATACAATTTCGGGGTGCATGCGTCTAAGGCTGCAATTTGTTTTGTCTTTAACCATACAGTTGTCTTGATTCTGTTAGAATTCTGTTCATCGTTGACTGCGTTTTGTACCCCGGTAATGCGTTTCTGCGATAGTGTACGGAAATTCTCTTCGCTTTTTTTTTTTTTTTTAATAGCAAATAGAGTTTTTCGGCGGACAGCATGCTATGGACAGAGGCACAAATAAAATGAAAGACGTATACACAAACTGAATAGAAAAATTCCAGTGACTGGATGGGGGAATGATTGGCTGGAATAATGAAAACTATCATTTTTGATTTTCTTTTATTATCTCATTTGATGCTGGAATCGCTATTACGACATATCAGTTATTGTCAAATTTCTTATTTTTTTTTTTTTTATATATATTTAAAATTTAATTGAGATATTCTACCCTGCTGTAGTTTTCTAGGTTTTGTTGAAATTGAATTGAATTTTTTTATTCATAATAATTTTGTTGTTCATTTTTAAAAATATTTTTATTAATACTAATTAAGTTTCTAAAGGGCTATTGAAGGAGGAAGTGTTCTCATAATATTTACATACATTTTTTGCTACTTTGTATATTTTAATTTGAATAGTAATGAAAATTTGTTTATGAATTTTGTTATGCTTTTTTTTACATCATGTAGTTTTTACTATGTATAGGTATATATATACATACATATATATTGTTAGAGAAAGGAATTTCATAAAAAGAACTGGCAAGATTATAATCGAGGACGACGATTGTATACCCTACGTCACTTCACCTAATACAGTTATTCTCTCATTTTGGTAATATGACGCCAAAAATTACATTACATTAAATTACATTTTCATGCATACTTATCCTGAAAGTCCACGCGTTGGAGAATGCTCAAAGCCTCACATGACATAGTTTTGCAAACTTAATTTACTTCCGCCGTAAAAAACTAGAAATGAAATTTTCTGTTCATGTAAGCACTTGCTTTTCATGGTCACCCCCCTACATATGCTAGGGTCTGAAAAATAGACCGCATGTGATCTAAATTTCGTACTATTCATTTTCTTCTTTAATCGGTGCTATTGACTAATTTTCATCATAAAATATTAAAAATTAAACCTTTTTCTGGAAGGCTTACCATTCATGAGAAAACTTATATGGAGTGGGATCCACGAAATAGACGCAAGTCGGTTTGGTTTGTTTCACTTACTTATTCATGAAATGTATTTTTTGTATTTTTTATAGTTATTTAGAGGACAGTAAGTTTGTATAGAACAGCGATAAGTGCAGGAATTTTTTTAATTTAACTTATTATTTATTATTATCTATCCAGTTTTGCTCGCCACTATGCATATTTTGTAGAATCCCTGAATGGGTGCGTGTATAGCAGGATCAAATTTCAATTTCGATTTTTCAAATATAACTTCTTTCTCAGAAACTTAGCCTTCTCTTTCCGCTTCATAACATCTTTTTTTTTTGAATGCAATCGTTTCACTATTATATTATGTAGGATAGAGAAGTCGTCAGGCAGGAATGGTTTAGTAGATTGAAAATCGTATGTGTGTGCAGATCCATAACACCTTTGCTATATAAACAAAAAATAAATAAATAAAAAGCACTATAGTGGACAACGGTACATCATCAACGCCACGCTATAGGTATTCATATAATGACTTCTGAAAATGAAGCGGTATCAACGAAGTAGTCGGAGTTCGTCTTTGGGCCAAAACACTTATCAATTTTCATGAAAACATCTAAAAAATTGCGACGTGTAGGTTGAATACAACAAAAACAGACAAGCTTAGACCGATTCAGAATCACTTATTGACAATATAACTAACGGTGGGTCTATCTCAAGGCTTTCTGGACATTGAATAAGTTCTTATAAACTTATTATAGTCTTGTACCACAAGTAGTGTATAAGGAGTCGGAGGAAGAGAATTATTTTAGAAAAAACATATGATTGTTGTTAAATATTCAGCGCGCATTTATATTTACAGTTACAATATGATAAGAGATTTTGCATATAGCAACTAATTGAAACAAATTATTTACTTTTGCAATTCTTTGCTTTTTTTTTATTTTTTTGTAAAACTGTTATTTCATTAAAATTAATTATTGCGAAGCTTTATTCTGAATTCTGAATAAATTTAATTAAAATTCATTTGCACAAATTTTCATAAAATAAATCATTTATTATCAATACACATATATGAATGTTAATGAGCAACGGACAAGCAAATGTAATCGCATTATAAGATATTTTTTTGGAAAATATTTTTGTTTAATGTCCTTAAGTTGGTTATAAAATGTTAATAATTACTAGACTTTGCTATAGAAAGTTCTAGTCAGTCATAGAAACTTCAGGATTGTAATTAAAACTTTTGAAGTATTTGCTATGAACCCATTAAAGATAGGGATATCAAAGCCAGCTATATGGAAAGATCGATCTGAATGAGTCCATAAAAATGCGCTTATAAAACTAAAGCTTCTTCTAAAAGTTGTTTCTGGTGGATACTGATGCAACTTATCAAATAGTTATAACCAATTTGGACCTCATTAAGGACTTTTTCAGGCTTCAAGAACTCGAACGTGAATTGTGACGCTGCAGTCCCGCTAAATGCGCACTATCGCTTTTCTATCTTAATAAAGTTTACGTGCGTATGCAACTGATGAACTTTAACAAAGGGCAAGCTTTGCTCTGTGTAAACGTATATGCACATATGTTGTGAGTTTCTATTTCTCTTATTTCTTACAAAACAGAAATTTATTTGAATTATATTTCATGTCCGATATCTTCATTCTACATGTTCTTCTGTTTTGTTCTTCGATTGAAAATTTCATAGGCATGATGTAAAAACAATGAAATGTATGCGCGACAAGGCGATCCAAACTTCCAGACTAAAAAACAAGTTTGTTTTCCCTAAGTTATTGCTCTCTAGTACAAGTGTGCAAGTTGTTAATCCGCCGCCAACCTTAACTCTTCTTTCTTTAGGAGTTCCCACTTTATCTTAATAAAATAGGATTACGCGATCAGCCCTCAACTTAAAATGATAAATTAGGTGTAGGATTTAGTAACGCGGTTTGATATGGAGAAATGCATTGCTTGGAAGACTTTATGTTATGATAAACAATTCATTTTTCAAGCCCAGGAAGGATTCTGCTAAGAAAGACATTTCTACAAAATTTAGATAGCAAGCAAGTGTAAATTTATCGACAAATATTCTTAGTCTTGTGCCAGATAATTGATTTGGTTTCCACACTCCTTGCCTATACGCCTCTCCACTTTCATGTAGGTGTCTTTGTACAGTTGCCCATGCCGACTAAAGCTTCTCCATAATTCTTATATGCTTAATATAGAAATTTTACGGTATCATTATCAAATTCACCTGGTCATCCATTCTGAGGTCTGTCAAGGAGATCGTAATAGCCCCAGGTTGAACTAGTAGCACCAGGTTGACCTTTAATACAAATTCTCCTTGTTTATGACGTTGCATTAAATCCCGCACGAAAATAGAAAAGCATGTAATGACGGCTATGATTCTCGAAAGTTGCGGAGGCCGTCATGTTATTGCACGATTGTAAAACAAACTTACACTTTTTCGAATATTTTGAACACAAGAAACATTGTGAAAGGTTACGAGTTTTCTCTTCAACGATCAGTGCAGGGTATGGGTATATTTAATGAACTTAGCTATGCCAATAAAACACAAAATTGCAAGGACTTGCACGGGATGATAACGATAGCAATTTTGGGATGAAACATCTTCTGTAGAAACCAATTACATTAGCTTAGCTTCTAGAATCTTTTTTTTTTTGAAAAAAAGGGCGACACTTATGAAATTTTGATAGTTTATAACATTAGTTGAGGGCGGCCAATAAAAAAAAAACAAAAACTATAAAATTATTTTGATAGGAATTCATGATTCGCCAGATAAATTCATTAGCATAAGCGTTCAAGAGGCCGTTCAAAAATTTAGTGCAAAAGAATTCCGAAAGACCAATTGAAAGAATGATATGTAAAGAAAAACCTTTTCAGATTTTTGAAGAAATATCGCATGTATCGAGAGGTCAAACTTTCATTTCATTTAATCATATTCGGACTAAAATGTCCCGAAAGTTTGAAAACAACTGAAGCTAATTTTGTTATTAGCCTCAAAATAATTTAAACTTTTTAAAATCAATATTTGCTTCAAACGATGAGTATTCAAGATTCGCTACTTGGAGTACGTAATTGTCTTGCTTGTCATACTCTTAGGTTGCTAAAGCTTTCTTGTCTAGCTTTTCTGTCTTTAAGTTTTTCTTCTTTTTTTTCTTCTCTCTTGCTAAAAGTAAGTTAAATTTAAGAGCGGATTTTGTAAAGAGACTTAATGCACTTTTCTAAATCTAGTTTAATTAAGCTTTAACTAGAAGCGTCAGACTAACCGGTATGATGGAGAAGAACATATATAAAATGTATTTGCTTTATGTAAACATAGCCAGTAAGTGAAGATCATTTTAACCGATTGCATGGTATAAATAAAATATTTCCTTTATTGTCTGTAAAATAAAAGAAAAAATAAAAAAAAAATAGATACCGCATGTAAGTTTTAAAACCAAAGTTAACAAAAAAGAATAAAACAATTAATATGAAATTAAATGCCGTTGAACTCATTAGTAAAATTAACTTATTTTCAATTTAAAATAATATTTTTCTTTTTTTTTTTTTACGCACTTTTCTATTACATTTAATTGCACATGTTGCACCTGTTGTTCACCTTTGTACACATTCACCGCATATTGTCTGCATCTGTGTGTGTACAATAAAACAGCAAGAATATCAAAAGCTAGTCGATTACAGCACCCAATATCCTGAGAACAATAATAAAAATACGATGTTGCCTGTAAGTAATGATGATAATGCCGAAGACTTAAATGCTGCATTTGTTGCAGACAATAGTATTGAAGATTTAACTGACAGCAATGCTAGCGACAGCGGAAACGGAAACAAAGAATTTGAAAGCAATATTTCTAAAGAAAACTTCGACAAGGTTGAGGAGATAAGTGAGATTAATGAGAACACGGAAGTAAGCGATAACTTAAATGAATCGTTGACTAATGCCGATGATGAGCATAATTTAACCAAACGCAAGGATACGGAATTAGACAGTGCAGATGACGGCGAAGAAGATGAAGAAGAAGAAAAAGATTCAGGCGATGTTGGTGATGCTTATCAACCAATGAGTAAAAAGCTTATTAAACATTCTCAACGTTATGGACAACGGCGTGAGGATATATCTTCTTCATCGGACGACGAAAGTAGTGAACTCATTGAAATGCATCCAGACTTTAATGCCGAATGGGGAGATCTGAAAGCAGACACTGACAAAGACAGTAATAGCCTTAGTAATGATATCGATGTCCATTTTAAGCCTTTTGATTTGTCACACGACATCGCGGTTAATGACATTGCCGCTGCTCAGGTTGATTTTCCTCTTAATCCCGATGCCGAATTTATAGATGTGTTTGGAGTTCCCCACTCAATTAACAGTATGCCAAAATTTGAAAAATTATCATTAAATTATCCTTCTACGGCTTATGAGACGCCATCGTCATCCTCATCCAACATACAGACGCAAGTTATGAAATAAGTTTGTAAGAAAAAAAAATTTGTCTTGAGAGAGACTGCAATTAATGCATCATGAAGAAGCATATTTTATGTATCAAGTGTTCTTATATAACTAGATAAAGATTCTCTGAAACACATGCAAAAGTTATGTGTATGTAAACTTTACATATCTATAAACGTCATTTATATATTTTGTTAATTGAATTTTTGTTGGTATGATTCACCATAACAACTTTTGTAAATATGAATGAAATTTAACTGCATTATATGACTTAAATTTAAACTAATGAAATCATATATTATTTTATTTATTTATTTATTTATCTATTTATTTATGTAATTTTAGTTTACCTATCAATTTTCATTAGTATTATGAATACTTAGCCTTTTAATTATTTTAATCAATAATAGACTGTCAGTAGATCTTAATTTGCATAAATGATGAAACCATTTTAATGTAAAATTAAATAATAAATAAAAGTAAAAATTAAATTTTTCTTAAATATTTTTCGTTTTCTTTAAAAGTGTAGAAAACAATTTGGAATACTTTTAAAGGGTTTGTAAGTAAAAATTCATTCAATTCTAAAGTTGCGATTTTGTTTAACTCGCTTTGGGAAATGTGCTTCCGCACACTTTCTTATATGCTTACGACATCTTTCAAGACTCATCTGGAGATACACCTTGCTTGATAAATTTATCCAACATTTTATTAAACAAAATTCATGCTTTTTTAGACCTCGACTTTTGATCATTACCGGCATACAGTCTCGGTTAGTGAAGGATTTAAAATCATTTGAAAAATCGGAGTCAGCCTACACAGCTTACGACATTTCTTTACTGAAAGGCCACCAAAGTAGTAAGAACAGAAAAGCAGAAATAGGGACTGCAAGTGTAAATTTTGTAATACACGAGCCCTTTTCAAAGATTACGCATCTCTCCAGCTTAATAGTTGACCACTGGGTGTAAGACTTTTATTTCCAATCAAGTTTAGCTATTGAAAAAAAAGTCTGGCTTTCATTAACAATTTAGTCGGGCCTCATTTTTCTTTACCTCAGTGCGTCTTCTCCTCTGCAACACCATATTCATCTCTGGTTGTCCATAAGTAAATTATTGAATCTAACTATTGTTGTTCGCCGCTTATTCGTTACTCCAACGCCTCCGTAGCTTATCTCAAAAATGGTCATATTTTTTCTCAAAAAATAAAATTAACAAAGGTTCAACTGACGAGACCATATTGACGAATACAGAAATTCTTACGTCATTTCAAAATTATTTTGTAAAATAAGTAAAAAAAATAAAAACTATGATGACTGTTCCTGTGAGCTAATTATGAATAAGATAATAAGCGTAGTATCCAACAATCTTACGATCAATCTGACTCAGCTGAAAATTTTATGAATCATTTGTAACTATCACGTTCTTTGTTATAATACATAAACCTTTTCTGATATGCTTAACAGAATTGTATTTTATTGTTTATGTTCACGCACGTAACATAGGAGCACGTAAAAGTATATTAGGTCGGAGATAATTATAATCGCCTTGGTATGACTACCTACATAATTGATCGCCTTCTTTCAATATACAAGAAATGCAAGGCAATTTATTGTTTTGAAGGCGAGTCAATTAGTATTTTTTTTGTTTGGATTCCAACACTTTCGGCTGTCAATGCAACGAACTTATTGTCATTGAGGGCTATGACTCGGCTTCGTCCGGTCAGGTTGTCACTAATGTAGTTTTTTGTAAAAGTACCGTTTATTTTAGAACACACCTGTTACTTTTGTTTTTGTTGCAGGACATACAAATGAAATGCTTCTTGTAGCCTGAATCTGTTGCGGTAAAGTTTGTGCGGTTGTATATATACCACCTTGGCAGGCTTAGGGTAGACTCATCTTTCATTTCATTTGATAAGTGTAATTAAACTTGTCCGTCCCTCAGTCTATTGAAGTCTATTGAATTGATTCAATTTCACGATCTATTTTTTAGACCAAAGCCTTCATACGGCAACAAAGACTAATTATATACTTTGCACCTCATGTAATACGAGGGTCTATTAAGTTTATATGGATGTGCACAACGGCCAAAAGGACTTGAGATAGACCCATCTTTTATCATAAACTTGTCTGTCTGTCTGGTCAGGCTAAGATATCTTAATGAAATTTGGTATACCGCCGTGCTCTGGCCCCACGGCAAATGCTATTAGAAATGTTTCGGATCGGATAACCTTTTTGGACCATTTGCCTGACCGAACTAAGCGAAATGGCGTGGGATGTAAGGTGAGCCGTGATCAACTACAGCATTTTTACTCGTTTTTCAATTACATAAATGCTTATCTCGTTTATAAAATATAAAGAGTCTCAAGAAGGATTTTGTGTCTCTTAATTATATATACATTTACATTATAACACTTAGCTTTATTTCTATAAAAAAAATTGTTTACATATTTTGTTGTTATTTACTTTTCTTATCGCTTTTAGAGGGTGTGTCACCATTTTACCCCTTTTACGTATTTCACTCCTTCCTATACATCCTGTAGGATATAAAAAATAATATAAAATATTTGTTTAATTGTACACTGAAGAGGAAGTCGAGTAAGAAGCTAAGCCGATTTGTCAGTAATTTTACGGTTGAAGTATTCTTCGTTTGTGCTCATATTTTATACATTCCTTGCTAATCCCCTAATTAAAATGTTGCCTTCTATGCCCTTTTCTGTCATACATGCATACAAGAACGCATTATGAGGTATGATTGCATTTACAGAGAACTTTGAGATGCGTAGATAAAAACAAACGTAAATTTATTTCATTATTATTTCGCATGAAAATTCTTTTTAATTTTTACTACATTCGAAATGATTTATTGCAGTACAATTATATTGAAATGTTAAGTTAAATGTGAAGGTTAGAATTCTTGGTGTGAACGGCTGCGTTTGTGCAAGTTTGTTACAACAAAGAAAGGGGAAGAATTTACACAATGTTATGTAATAAACTAAAAGGTTTTTTTTTAAGCAGATTATTGATGTATTTATTCATTAATTTTTCTATTCATTTATTTATGCATTTATTATATTGATGCGAAAATGCCCCCATTTGATAAGATGAGTCTGCATGAAGACTAACCGATTTTCTAGGAAATAAAATTGTAAATATGACTAAGTCAAGTACACATCCATGAAGCTTTTCCTGCCGACGCAGTTGACGAGTGCAGTTCGCAGAATATTTTCCAGTTAGAGAGCGGATTAGCAAGCAAAACTCAGAACAAAAACGTGCTTGTATGAGAGTGTCTAAGTGGAACAATTGCGGAAAACAATGTGAGTCGAACCAGGAGAGTTGATTCGTAGCAGTCAAAGGATCAAGACAAGAAGTTGCAAAATCCTGCATATAATTTGTGAATCGATGTCCTAAGAATTATGTATAAAATCTGCATTAGCCTAAAAGTCACAATGCAGTGGTACGAACTTACTATCGAAGAGAATTGAAAGCATTCTGCGTTACAATATAAGGTAATCTGGTAATTTAGTCATTCTTTCTCTAAGGAGAATAGTTCGAAAATCGAATTTAAGGAATTCTATAACGTATTAGTTATATGGATGATCTTGAAATATCGCGAAAATGTAAATACAACAATATCGACCTCCGACACATGCATGTTCGGTTTCTTTACATAGACTCAAAAGGCTAACCGAATTTTTCACGCATAATGGTCAGTTCGTTTTTAGAACTGTTAGAGTTGAAAAAATAAAGAGAAAACCTTAATGCGTAGTAAGGTTAATGTGGGTGCAGTTCACGATAATTTTCATTTTTAATGAGGTACGGCGATGCTTACTTTCTCATAATCCTTCAAGCCATAAAAATTAAAACAGTCTCATTAAAAACAGTCTCATATCTTTTTCGTTCTACTCCAAAGATTAAAAGCAACTTTTAAAGTAACATAACAATACATCAGCGCGTTTTTTGCACCCATCACCGAAGGATAGGAGTTACAATCATTTTGTCGAAACAGTTGCAGCACTCACACGGAGGCTTCAGACTCCCCAGTATATACCTATGCATTATTGATTATCATCACATTTTGAATTAAGCATATTTGTCGGTGTAATGTTTGTTGTGAACAAAAAAAGAAGCTATCGGCTTCAGAAACGTTGGAAGTTTTTGTACACAGATTTGTATTCGGTCGAAGGACACTTCTCGAGTAATTTTTCCATCTTTTTTTAGAAAAGTAGAAATTATTCTTAAATACAGAATACAAAATTTTGTTTACGTGTTTGCAAGTGTGAACTTATGAGTATCTAAGATTCGTTGCAAGATGGATTTTTTTGTTTTTTCTCTCTGTTTATTTATGTTAAGTATTAAGTTAAGCAGCTTAAAAAGCATAAACGTAGACAGTATTTTAAAATGCAAAAATATATTTATTTATTGTTATGATCGGAACGTCGCTTTTGAAAGGATTGGATTTACGGGGTGAAGGAATATTATATTGAGTTGAATTCGTTAAGAAAATGTATAACAAAAAATTTATTCGTATAATAAAATTTTGTATTATATTTTTATTAGAAGAACTTTCCATCCATCATGTTAAGTGTATAAAATTAAAATGCAATTTAATTATAATGCGTGTCTGATCAGGCGAAAGCATGAATAATTCATTCTTCTTCTTTTTTCTTTTTTTTTCTTATATGACATACTGTTAACCATAATTAATTATCCTACTATTTTAATATTTATATAAATGAAAGCATTTTTTTTCCTGGAATAGTAAATAATTAATAAATAAAACACATAATCCGACTTAATTAAAAATTTACCAAATGGAATAGTCGGTAGGAAAAAAAATCTATAGCAAATAAAAAACAATACGTACGAACACACACAGACATGTTTTTAATTCAAGAAAATAAAATGGACAATAATATTAAGTAATGAAAAAGAAATGTAAACATGTGTTTATTTGTGAAGAAAAGAAGGAACAAATTTTTATTCCCTTTTGAACCAGAGCCATTCACCTATAAGCCTGTGCCTGTGATTTGTTTTTCACCATCTTGGTGAACGAATAAGCGCAGGCTTTTTAAGTGTTTCCATTAGTGACACGGATCTTTTTAAGGATATTATAGTTGAGCAAGGCCGACAATTAGATATTAGTTTGCCAAAGCACGTCAAGATTCATCAAAATATCTCAAAAATTGCTACCTGTAGATTGGACACAAAAACACATAGACAGACATCAGATGGAAAGACAAACTGACAAGCTTAGGTCGATTCAAAAAATGAATCAGAATAAAAGGTGGATCTTTTACAAGCCCTTTTGGATGTTACGTACGTCAACAAAAACTTAATATTCCCTGTACCACAAATGGTGTATGATATAAAAATTATTACATATTTATGTTTCCATTAGTATCTTAAGCCCTTCTGGGCTACCCTGTACCACAAATGGTGTATGGTATAAAAACATATGTGAACTCTTTTAATATATTTATGTTTTCATTAGCCTTAGTTCAAATCGAAGATTTTGTATTTTGTGCAAGCGACCAATGGTTCCAAATCCTTCGGCGTACCTTACATCACATGTGGCAATTGTATATTAAGCTTGTGCCCAGAGAGATTTAAAATACACTTAGCTTTTATTATATCAATCGATTCCGAATCATTTCCTAAAGATTTGAATATAGTGCATGTCTATTTGTCGTGCTTCATGCAATCAGATCTCAAATTAAGATGAAGTTGTAGGTATTTACGAGCAGTTTGTTTAAGCGGTTAACAACCTGAACAGATTTGCATTGTGCCTTAGTGCGCTACATTAAACAAGTACAACGTATAGTTTGCAATGTATTACTGAAGTAAAATCATATGATTTGAAAAGCTAATCATATGATTAGATATAGTTTGCATATACATATCAATAAAGATCGCTATTAATACAACAAAAACTCTCCTTAAAAGCTGAATTTTTTTTTTGCTTTAATTAATTGTACGACAATTAGCAATACTTAATATCGTTTGATGCTTGAAATACTAAGCATATGATCTTTTTTTACTTAGCAAAGAAAATTAAAGAATTTATATTTACTTTGTGTTGCTGCACGCGACACGAACAATCGAGTCATACTTTGACATTTGAGTGCATAATGCACGATATGAACGCATTCACTTTTGCTCATCGCTTTAGGTTGACTTTGTCTTTACCAAACAAAACAATTGTCTTTATGTAAACAAAGTAAAGTCATATGATTAAAATTTCAAGGACAATATGATTTCTAAAATAAATGAAAAAATTGCAGTCAAGTGAGGACGACCATTAATTGTCCTCCACTACTTCACCAAAGAGAATTCTTTACTTATTGGGCGATACACTGACGAAAGGATGTGTGAAGACGGAACGCTATTCAAAACGATTTGGAAGGCAGCATTTATACAGCAGAAAAAACCATTGTAACTTTTAATATTTCTACACAAAAGTCAGTAGAAAATGATATCTTAGCGTACAAAATAAATGTAAGAAATTTCAAGTGGATCGAACCATCTTGAGATCCTCTGTCCATTGCAATTACAAAAATGTCGAGTTTTCAGAAATTTTTTAGTGAAAATTAATCCACAATAAAATATTGGCATATATTTATTTGCAATGATGTGCTTGGTCCACATAGAGGCAATCTTGGAGCGTGTTCCCATGTAAAGGCCTTTTGAAAAGTAGCTCTTGTTATAGCAGGAAAGTATAATTTTGCTTATAAAAGGTTTTTGATAAAATAATTAATTTTACCAAATTTGCGTCGGCTTTGATTTATTTGAGTTCTCTGCCGTATATAAGTGTTACTCTTGTAAGAAAGCATTTCCATGGTGACGAGTAATGGTTTTTGCTAAGTTATTACGAAAATAAATGAAATATTTTATTACCCCAAGTGAAGTAAGGTATGGAAAAGTCGACCTAACCCGACTTGTTGCTTATCACAATAAGTTTATTGAAAAAAAAAGCTCACTTAAAAATTCGTTATCAAAGAAGTTTTTAAACCATTTTCTTCCATAAGCACATATCTCGATGATGTTTACAAAAAAAAAACAGCATTTCCATTTTCAATTTCTACGACCGCCACTGAAACAAATAGGTTTACTAGTTGTATCAATCCGTTTGTAATATTCACGTGTATTCGTAGAGTAGCTCTACGAGGAGAGTTTGTTCCTATCATCTATCCGTCTTTCGATGTAAGATTGAAATTTCTAAAACAACAACAAGATCGGCCATTAAGATTTCGCATAAATATGCTATAGGTTGTCTATCCACAACCACACTTACATTAATGGTATGTCCTGACATATTTGAAATGGTGATATTTGGGTTGCTTTCGGTCCACAATAATGAAAACGTGTTCAACATTTATGCTCATCACCGGCTACGCAATGTATATAACGCCTTTCGAAATTGCTGGCCATGTTACTTAAGTTGTCGAATGCTCAAGATATGTAACTTTTTTTTCAAATTCTATTATCATTTCGGGACTGTGTGTCTTGAGCTTACACGAATATTGTGTGAGTTTCAAAGATAGCTTTAAATGAGTCACAAATATCGAGACAAACTTAACATACTAAGCAGTCTTGGTTATGAAAAGCTAAATGTAACGTAATGTCATGTGTAAATTGTACCATTTTAGTTTAAATTAATAAACATGTTTATGACAATGTTGTACAGGTACAAGCACACTTGTGTACCTTGCCATCTTTCCTTTCCTGCAATGCTCTTTAAAGTTTACATTCGCTCATGTGTATGTGTTTGAGTTGAAGTACATATTCGAATACACCTAAAACGAGTATATGTATGCAACATGTTGTTGTTGTTGCTTTAAATATTATCGAGTTTATGAAAAACATATAAATTTTATCTTTTTTTGTTTATTGTTTTCTGTTTTGTAGATGCCATGACATGCAGGAAAATCAGTTTCATGTGTATGTGTGTTTGTGTCGGAAAAAAAATGTAAAAAACATGAAAATATTGCATAAACAATTTATGTTTTGAAAGCTAACAGAACGGATATGAAAATGAAAAACAAAAATATATAAACAGAGAGAAAAAAAAAAAAATTAAATAAATAAAAAATAATAATAAAAAATGGAGAAATATTTACTACCCCTTTACTTTAATAGTAAGGGTTGTGGTTGGTGTTGTTGCCGCTGTTGAGGATTTAAAGGATTTGTTGTAATTCCTGTAAAATCCACACCTACAGATATATGTGTGTATACGTAAACACCATATTCGCCACATCCGCTGCGGTATATGTTCATAAATAAATGCATTTAAATAACTGAATATTTCCCCAACTCACTGACAATAAAGTTATTGTATATCTGGCAGCATATGAGTTTTAAACATTGATATTTTTATTTAAGTCTATATGTAATTTGCGAAATAAATAACAACGTAACGCAAGTCAGTCGACAGATATTCATACCCCTTTAGGTATAATCTGACTCAATGTTATAATAAATGCCGTCCATCATCCTGTTTATTTTCTATCCACCTCCTCAGCACACTCTTTCACATATATTCATCACATTTAATGATTTGCACGCCTATGTATTTATTTATGATATTTATAGTTTTGTTTCGGTTGTAGTTTTTCTTTCCGCTTTGATATGTGACATAAACTTTTACATGGTCAATATAGAAAATAATTCGTATAAAAATGTCAATGTAATCCACGAGAGGAAAACTGCTGATAAAATAGAATTTAGTTCTTTGCCTTCACAAATATTATTAAATGATACTCGTATACGCTATCGTATGCCATAGGCAAATAAGACCACATTATTAATTTTGCACGACGATTGAGATTAAATGTAAATCAAAGCAATATTTTACTTTTCTATCTGCATAGTTTCAAAAACTTTTTTTTCACTTTTTAGAATACTGTCGGCTATGGTTGTGGTTGAAAAATTGTCCGTTGAAGACAATTTTTTTCAACGATCCAATGTCCATAACGAAACAAGTATTCTTAAGGCAACAATCACCTTTTTTTGGAGATGAAAGTAATTGTCCAGACATTTTGTTTTTACACCCTACACTGTTTGCGGTATGTAATTTGTGTGCATATTTGCAACATGTAGAAGGATTTACGACATTTTATTATAACTAAGCTTGTCCGCCCGCCCGTCCGTCTTGTTATCTTGTGTTCAACCTACTATTTTTGCCATATTTTGATGCAATTTGACACTCTGGTTTATTGCGCTCCAAGGATGAATACTACTGAGAATGATTCAGATTCATTTTTTCGATCACTTATCGTATAACGCTTTTTTTGAATAGTTTTTATATTAATAATTGTAGGGTGTTGTAAAGTATTTAATTTGTATATACTCTCTCTACTTATTTATAGATAGGAATCTATAAAACTGATAAAAGATGACATTACAGCGACTACTACAAGGCGAATAGCTCTTCAATTGGTCGTTTTATGTGGTCTGAACATAGTGCTGGCGAGTTTGTTTTATTAGGATACAAATTATTAAAATGTGGCGATTTGATTTATCTCCTTTCGTGTTGTGTGCTAATGAAGATGGAACATTTTCGGCTCCTTTGCATCAACATTTGTTGTATAAACGATTCTTAGCAGACAAAAGAATAAGAAACCGGAAAAAGGCAACCATGCTATATACAATACACATGTAGCTTGTATATGTTACCTAGTAGTGGTTTACTAGTAAAACATCCGATTATTCAAAATCATTGTTCAAATTCGTTTGCTGCCCAACTATAACCATTATCAGATAGACTAACACGTACATAGTGTCCTTGTTTAAGTTGATCTACATGATGTTATCATTATGGAAAAAAAAGTCATTGGTAGAAAGCATTCATGTGTTATTTTCGACTGTTGGTTGAGTTGATATTTTCACCTTAATCAACTTAGGATAAGTATAATTCCAATAATATTCTGAATTTGCGCTGATCCGCAAAAATGTTTAATTTTACACAAGATCAATTTACTGCTCTTATTGTTGCACTGCACAGAATTCCAGCTACCTCCTCATGTTTAAATTAAATTTTAAGAAATTGAAAAAATTAAAGAAAAAATATATAGGTTTTTAATACGATGGGACAACAATTTTTATACATTGTTTTTATATATTGTCGCAGAGAACACCCAGATGTGAAGTTTTGACTAAAGATGGATACTGGTGAATCCATATTCCATCTTAGTTTGACAAAAAAGTCCGAAGTCTATTTTTAGCCTCAAATATATAATGAAATTATGAGTAACACCTTAGCTTCCAACGGGAATTCTAGAAGGCATAGAGAAAAGCATCGGAAGGCAGGCTCCTTTTTTACTTTTTAACATCGACCTTGATTTTAACAATTCCGCGAGCGATTTCTCGGGATCAGTGGACCAACGGTGTGGCGGAGAGCACGGCGTTAGTTTATCGATACTCCTCCTGGAGTATTTATGTGTTTTGTTTAATATGTAAATAGTTTTTAAAAAAGAAAAGTTCTGAATCTGAAAAGAAACATTGTGAAATGAATACAACAACAACAAAAGCCTAAGCTCATTTGAGCTTTGAATATAACTTTTGTAATTAATTCACATTGCATTTCCAAAATTTTTTCTTGCTTTACTTTAAATCAACTATTAAAGCTAAAAAAAAATATTTACCTTTCGCAAAATGTGCATTGTGATACTACAATAAGCCTCGCTGTCTCGCAGCCAATTAGCTTAGACAGAAAGCGCTCAATCGATTCAAAATTTAGTACAGACTAGTGTTGGAGGAACTGTGCATAGGATTTCAGAAATATAATCTCACTATCCTCTAATATCCTCTAATACCCTCTTTGGGATCAAGGAACCAAGCAAAACATTAAGTAACAAATTTGGTTCTTATTTTTGGGGGTTTTCTTGTTTTTACATTATTCGAAATCGAACAAGTAAATGGACCATAGTGGGCCACGGTCCATTATCGAATGTCCGACGCCACCCTATAGTTATTTGTATAACGACTTTTCAAAATAAGGCATTCTAGGAGAAGTGATCGAAAAAGTGGTAAAATTTGAACCATTTTCAACGGCCTTCGTTCTTGAGACGAAACAGGTCAATGTGTCACATTTCATCAAAATATCACAAAATCTGGACTTTGCAAATTGAACACAAAAATACGAGACGAACAGACGGACTTAGAATCACTACTGAATGGATCGATATAATAAAACGTGGATCTATGCCAAGTGCTCCACAGTGATGCACACAAGTTGAAAATATCCTTGTACAATATATAGTGTAGGGTATAACAATATATGTAGGGTATGTATGTGTATGTAGGGTATAACAATATATGGACTGGGTATTATATTTTATGTTTAAACTTGTGTGGATAGATAAATATAAACAAAAATAATAACATTTTAACTATGATTTTGAGATGAGAGTGAGAGGCACATCGCCGTAAGATTTATTATAAAAACACGTGTAGGGATAAGAGTTAAGCAAGCACTTTTTATAATCGTTATTATTGCACATTTAAGAGAAACAGAATTACTACCAACCTATTTTAATATCTCTACACCATAGAGAGAACCTTAATAGTATCTCGATAGATTCATTTTTGAATCATTTTTCCGTAATATTGACCAATGGATCTAAGAGCTAAGAGCTTTGAATTCTGGCATCACTTTGATGTTTTTACATTTTACGCATCATCATCAATATGTTTGTGTACTTTTTATTGACCTTCTAATGTTCACTCATCTTTCTAGAAATTCTCTTTGACTGTTAGAAAATGCATCGAGTTTTTCATTTGAAAAGCGCCGGCCATTTTGAGTAGGTGAAGTTTAAAACAATTGTAAGCCTTTTTTTTTTACACATCACTGTATTCTAACGTCAGCCATTAAATTGAATTTCTCCATTTCGTATTGCATGAGAGTGTCATTATTTTTTATGATAACAATTGAAATTATGCGATATGCAAAAGAGGACACAACCAATATGCGTTAGCTGTGAATGTGATTATAGTTAAGTGTCGTTATAATATTTATGGTTAAATGCACAAATTTTTTAACAATGACAGTTCGCTTGCTTCGTTTTTTTTTTTTTGTATTTGAATTTTATTTTATTTCTTTTTTGTTCGCTAGAAAAATCTATTTAAGCTGATTTTATGTGCAAGGACAGCGGAGAATGTCATAATTTGGATTATTAAATGCAATCGAAACAGATGTGTTTTTGTTAAAATAGAACAAAATGAGCGTGAACTGTGAAAATTGAATAAAATTTATTTAAAATTAATTTCATATTGCTATTCGACATCCTCTCTTTTCCTTTATTTATTCTCTTGCACTTTTTCACCCAGAATATAAGAATAGGAAGCGTTTTTTTTTTCCCATTTTTTATTACTATCAGCTGGACAAAGATCTATAAAAACGTACTAAATATATATATATGTAAATATATATATATATGTATATATATATATATATATATATATATATATATATATATATATATTGTTCTTATCAAAACAGTCGACCACATAATCATAGGAAAACTTTGAACTTTTTATTTTTTTCTACTTGTTTCAGCAAAACATTTAAGAAGTGTCAAACTGCAAACATATTTCAACACTTAATCCTCTAGCTAAAAAAAAAAACAAAAACAAAAAAGAGAGCAGAAAAGCGCAAACCAGTTGTACGCCAAGCTAGGAAAGAAAGTTTTTACAACTTTTTATTCGAACTAAAGCGTTAAAAATTAGACAAGAAACACTGCATTATAGGAGTAAGACGGAGACATAAACAAAAGTGTAAAGACAATTGAGAAACTGGGACGAGACGCAACCAATTAATTCATTTGCATGCTAAATACATACAGCATAGTAATCTTAAATAGATATCGTACAGCGGACAAAAAGAAAAAGACTAACTTGTTCACTCTGCTCAACCGTACAATACAAGAAAAACTAAGAAAATCCTTAAGTTTGTTTTAAAACTTTCACAAAAAAAGGACTCATTACTGAAATCCTTAAGGAAAAGGAATAAGCAATGTGTACAAAACATTCACAATTACTTAGTTGATACTTTGCCGAACAAAAAAAAAAGAAAAGAAGCAAACATTTATAAGTACAATAGAATATGAAGAGACAAATGCCGGGCGCTTATGCAGAGAGCGTCTTGAAATGACTTTGGTTAAGTTTTTGTCTGAATGTAAAACCCCTTCTTTTTTTTGTTTTTTTTGTTTTTTTTTTTTTTTTGAAACAACAATTGCGACATCGTCAGCATTAGAAGAATTTTGTATATGCAATTGCGGACATAATCGTTTTTTAATTGGTAAAAATTTTTCACTTTTTATATTTTTAGCTTTCATAAATATTTGTTTAGGTTTAATGAGTAATAGAACATAAACTAATGGGGGAAACATAATCCTCATAATCTTTTCCTGATGATCTAATGTGAAATTGAAATGAAATTTAAAAAAATTTCACTTTACTTTTTTTTATTGAATTTATGAGAATATTTTTGACAATATTTTTATTTCACTCGACATTATATTTTGGAATTTCATATCGTACGCGGCTTACGTAATTCAAAAGAATATTTTTTTTTAGTTTAAAAGCAACTTAACACAATGGTTTAAGCATATCAAACTACAAGTCCAACGTACGTTTTATGAAAGTTGTGGCGCAAGTATGTTTGCATCTTTAACTTGGCGTTGTGATCAATCACCAGAGAAATGAAACAACTTTTTCAACCCGCGACTTGAGATGTGTGTGAGCAGCACTCCAATTTTTATGGCCTGTCACTTATCTCTCTGATCGCATCATGCGATCACCTTTGAATGAGGCGATCAAGTCTTTGTGACCCTCTATCAAATTTGGTATTACGGAAACTGCCCCAATATCAATTTTTTATAAAACATGTTAATTAAGTCACGCAAACCATAAAACAAAATACTTATGAGATGTTATGTGTCTGTAGTGTCGCTCAGAATACGAAATTTATTTAACTTTATAACTCTATAAGCAGCGAATAAATGTATGCATCAAAACTGTTAGATAGAATCATAAAAATAAATTATATAAAATAAACTTTGGTTTAAGTGAACTGAAACGGTACGACGGTTAAAAAAAAACCGATTTCGTATATTCCTTATATTGCCCAAGCTTTCGTATACAGTCACTTAAAAGTGGCTGAGATAAAATTCATTTTACACTTTTTGAGAGCTTTTTTGATTCTACTGTAATGCTCCTTCTACTCTCCAAGCCCTGCTACTTAATTGTTAGGGAAAAATTAATCCTTTGTGCTTTGGGGTCCGCTTTATGTAATTTAGAGGTGACACATTTTGGTCTTACGACGTAGACTTATATGTATACTACTCCGAAAGCTTGGAAAAGGCTCTTCGGGAAGCCTCATATAGCTGCGGTTTTTTTCAAACTCGAAGAAAGGACAATACATGCCTAATAACGGTGTATATGAACTTTGATTTAACTAGAAGGGGTGGTTTATAAGGAAGAAAGGGCAATACATGCCTAATTACGGCGTATATGAACTTTAACTAGAAGGGGTGGTTTATAACTTGAATACCAGGAGCTAACGCTGTAACCTAAGGTAGTGTTACCATTATATGAAGAGAGGGTTGATGCAACAGTTGACTGGAGCGGTGATAGGAGGATATCTGCGTAAAATCCGGAGGGCATCTGAATAAGATTGATCTCTGAAAGACTGCATCACGAAATAACGAAATTATTCATTGCTCTCAAAATAGCTTTAATGCGGCAGTTCTATGCTATGTTCGTAACCGATCGTAAAATCGATTTTTCCCAGGGACTCTTGTAGCGAACTGGTTAAGCCAATAAAAAAACACAAACCCGATGTGCTCTTTTCCTTTAATACTCTACTTCTGAAAAATCGCTCTTTAAGTAAAGCATATCGACCAATCGTCTACAGACCAAAACTATTGGAGGGAAGAGAAGGCTTTTTTTGAACTTATCAATGCTCCAACAGTTTTAAAAATTGTTTATTTTTGTTTTCCTTTTTTAGATCGTTTTCGACAATGAAAATTTTATGTGTTTTGTGGATCCGGTCCGGTCGCATGCAAGTAACGACGATAATATTAGAAGCAAAGGAGTACTGTAATCAGGATTCACACAAGCTCGCCATCTCTTATATAAATTTCTTGTTTAGTGTTTTGATTGCTTCATTACAGACGGTCATCATCATAAGATTCGAGTTAATAAAAAGCCACTTCGGCTAGAGATCTCCTTAAGAATGTTTATTAAGAACCCTTGAACTCAGTGCAAAGAAAAGAGTCATTCAGTCAGCCTCTTGTGGGATTAGATCTAATAGCCCCGCTAAAGGAGATTCATATAAAATATATATGTATTTGTTTGCGATGCTAAGTATCCAAGATCCGCTTTCAACTGATTGTAACGTTTTTATTTATTTTGTTTCGCCTGGTGAAATTTTTTTTTTTTTTTGTGTTTTTTTATTATTTAACTAACTCATAATATATCCAGCAAATATTTTTGTTATAAATAAACACATAAAACAGCAGCAACAATAAGACAAAGAGCTTTTCATGGATGTTTTCTTGTCGATGTGAAGATGAATTTTCACAGCTGTTGTTGTTTTTGTTGTTTCTTAAGGCATATTTACGTTAGAGCTCTTATAATAAATTTGATTTTTTCATCAAACATTTTCATAAAAAATATAAAATAAAACCAAATAAAATATAGTTCACTGTCTATATATACGGCGGCTCAACTTCCGGCAAACTTGAGAAACTTTTTTTCTCTTCTTCCACTTATATTATATTGCTTGCGGCTTATGTGCCCCGTTTTTGTATGCAAATGGCGATATACATAAGAATATATGGCGGGAATGAGTATGAGTGTGTGCGTTGTTGCACTCATTCTAAGGATATGCTATTTGAGTTAAGAACATATATATTTCTTCCTGATATTTTATTGGATTTATATATATATATGTACATGTATATATATACATGTATATATATATATGTGCATGCATGTTTGTATATAGATGTATATAAGTGTGTGTATATTCTTCGATTTGTTTTAAATGCATTTGTTAGTTTCCTTTTGATATAAAGATAAAAGAAGAAGAAAAAGAAGAAGATATAAAAAGTAAGAGAGAGAAAGTTAGCCTCAGTCTGTGGCTGTAGCTGTGCAAGCCATCTTCCCTAACAAATCCTAGATTATAGTTCGTGTGCTTTAAGTGTCGGTATGTGCTTGTGCATGCAAATGTGCGTCTCCATGTGTTATGGTAACATTTTATCCCTAAAGTTATAAATCAAAATGTCTGCAGTTGTGAACAATTCAAACGCTGGCGTTAACACATGAAATATGCAAAATTTTAACCTTTGCTATCCTTAACGCTTTTTTATTTTTCTCGTCTATTTTTTTATTTTTTATTTTTTTTTTATTTTATTATATTTCCGCCGTGTTGCATTTGAATGTTGAACGTATACTGATTGTACTTTAAGTGCAACCATTGCGTTAACGTTACCCTATGAGCATATGGATGTATGTGTGTGCACATTTGTAGCTTGCTGGTTTGTTAAATCCGCCACAATTCTAACCGTTTAAATCTGCTTCACATCGTGCAGTTCCTTCCTTTTTTCACATTTATAAACGGATTTTTGTTTCTTCTTCTGCTTGTACATGAATATCGCATTATTTTAGTATAAAACAATCTTTTATTTCTTCTTTATAAATATGAAAAAAATACATAAAATAAAATAAAAAAATATTTACATACATATAATATAAAGTACACACACTGTTTTCCACTCTAACCTTGCCCGGCAGACATTTGTTTCGCCAACGCGCGCATGTGAGTATAAATTGGAAAACAATATTTTTTCATTTCTTTTTTTATTTGCATTAGTGTAGGTAGTTTTTGTTTTCCTTATGATCGTTTTTATTAGCATTAAATGTACTATAAAATATATAATAAAAAGTAATTTTTCCTTTTATTTTGTTAAAATTTGTAGAAAGTAAATTTATTTTCTTACCTTCTACATACATATATATATATATATATATATATATATATATATAAGCAAAACCGAATTTTAATAATCTTGTCGAGTATTGAATTTTTAATTAATTTAAACGCGTGAAACATGCAGCCTGAAGGCTGTGATTACTTACTGACGGTGTCAAGTAAATAAACGTGTATCCTAAAAGCTAATTAGAAGGATGTCGGCTTTGAATTAAAGGATTTTTTATTAATTTTAGTTTGACTGCTTCTTCTTTTTTTTACAAACGCGCAGAAGGGTAACTTAAAAACTCTAACAAAAAAATAACTTAAAATTTCAAAATCTTTAAACGGATAAAACAATATATGACAAATTGCAGAACGTCCGCATGTACACCGCGTGAAAGCTCAATACGTGCATTAAATCGGACCCAACCGCCGCAATGAAGCAGAATTTAAATCTAGTTTGGACCTTCTATCACGAAATCTTTGTTGCTTCATAACCAGATATCTACGATATTTACGAAGAAAAAAACTAAAACTAAAATCTACCATGTAACGTAAGAAAATTCAATCTGCTTTCGTAGGTATACCTGTAGACCTTTAACACTTGATACTCAATGGTAAGCAACGAATTACACTCACCTGATAGCACTTTTATAATAAACGGGACGCCTAACCCAGCTGCGTCTACTCTTCAAGCTAGGAAAGGGAATAAGCTTAAGACGACACTCACGAGGAGGCAGTGATACTGCCGGGCTCCATCTCAAAGGCCTAACAAGTGCGGTAAATCACCTCTTATTGATACAAGTATCATTAAATTCGTACGACCAACGTATAATAAACACCAGCACCGCGTTCGCTTTGTTAACGGAGGCTCGGACCTGCAACCTAAAACACAATTTAGAATCGATCCCATATCTATACGGTTTGAGAGGGATTCCACCTTATGAGTATTTATATAATAGCACATAGCCAAAGAAAGTCTCCTGTAAAACGTTAATTGCTTGCACTTTTTTTAGTTAAGCGACATCGCATTTACATCAGCTCGGAGAGATTAGAACGCAGACGCTTGTTCTTCTCCCAGGTGTTGAAAGAGCAAAATAATTTAACGTCATCCGCAAAAATTAGCTCACAAGAACGTCGAACGCAAGCAAGTCATTAATAAATAAATTAAAAAGTAGCGCAACCTAATAGATTCCCTTCGTGGAACCCCAGATATGACTTATATAGATCGTGACCTACAAGAACCAAACAACGCACGCTGTGTGTGACCACTTAGATAAGATGTAAACCACGCAACTAAATAAGTAGGAACAACTATGCAGTACAATTTATGCAAGAGGAGTTTATGATCAACCCTGCAAAAGTCCGTGTAAACAACATCAGTTTGGTTATGAATTGTCCATAGTTAGACTATCGGTACAAAGTTTGTTTTTTTCAGTTTAAAATTTAACATCAAGTACATGGGCACACTTTCATGTGCAAGCAGAAGCCTAGGTTTACCGCATGTCGCATGAGGTTTGCCCGAAGAGAGTGTTAATGAACTCGCGTTGCCACACGTTCAACTGAAGAAATCGTAAAAATGAAAAGCAGAGATTGAAGCGCCTAAACGCAGATTTATGCGTCAACAGCCAAAACCCAACGTCGCTTACATTTTGGCGTGATCCAAATGTTATATTCGTACACACATTATTGAAACTATAGTTCAATCACAAACAATACCCGTAGTCTCCTAAGTTAAGTAATATTTAATATCTTCAAATACTTCATCAAAATCATCTTTAAATTAATGGTCACATTTTTCCAAGTTAAGACTTTCATCACCCTCTTCGATCATATTTGGAATGATAAACATTCATGATTCGATGATTCGTTATTAACTTGCCAGATTTGCTTATTCATCATGAGAAATTAATGAAATGCTGTTAGCAAGTCGAATAAGAAAATAAAGGACAGTATCCGAAACGGATCGTTCAGAGTTGGAGTTTGGTGAAGATTACGTACAAGTGTCCGTTCGAAGAAAATTTTTTGATTTATAATAAAATGCCGCGCTCTCATTGTGGTCCAACGTTATTTTTTTTTTTATTAACAAAAATCTTAAACTATGAGAAAAATAACCGCTTCGGATGATGTTTCTTCATTTTTATTGTGCTTTCCTTCCAACCATAATAATTTAGTGTAGACAAGAAAAGGGTGTTCTTAATATAAATGAAACAAATTAGTTCTCAGGGTAAGTGGAAAAAAACGAGTTTTCTAGTGGTAGACGAAAATCGTCAGTTCTAAGTATAGGCGGGATAGAGGGTATGATATCAAGGTAATCAGTGAGAAGTGTTTGCAGGATATACTTGTCGTTTGAGTTGCAGGCATAAAAAGAGGATATGGAACGAGCTATGGAGTTTCAAATCATGGTTTTGAAGGAGTATCTTGAACAAGTATGAGTTGTGCATGGGATGAGCAGCAGATACAATAGACAAGGGACGAAGAAAGGCAGTGGCTTACGGCGAGACAGCTTATTCGCGTGTATGTATAGGAGACTACGTTAAAACTGGATATAAATTACTTTTTCTTTTTATTTTTTTTATTATATAATATTAACTTTTATTTATTTAAGATTTTCTTTTTGCATATAAATCGAGGCTTCCCCTTTTTACGTTAAACAATACATAAATAATATATTTTACACCATAGAAACATTAACTATTATTATTAATATATTAAATTAATTTTTAGCTAATTTAACAGTTTTTTTCCTTTGTTTTTTTTTTACTACCATCACCCAGATGGTGAACAACGCTTAAATGCTATAAAATTTGTTTTATAATAAACATAATAAAGCAAATATGTGTAAATTAAGTTTAAGTACCAGTAATTGGAATAAAAAGCTAAATTAAATATCATGACATAATAACGAAAGTAAAAGGAAAAAAAAAGGCAAAGAGATTTTAAAAACCAAAAATCAAAAGTTAAAAAAAATATAAACATTTTTTTGTTTTTTCTATTTTCTTTTGCTAAAAGAGATTAGATTTTTAATCTTAGGTTTTCGTGTTTCTTGTTGATTCATCTTTTATTTGAATACAGACTTTTTTCTTTTTTGCTACTTTGTAAAGGTTAGAAGGACATTACATTATTTTCTTTGTAGTAACTTTTTAAATTGTTTGTTATTTTTTTTATTTTATTTTTTTTTTTTGCTTTAATTGTAACTAAAACTATTTTCACTGAATGTAAAAAAAGTTATTTTCAGTTAATTATTGTTTTTTTTTTTTTTTTTTAATTGTAGAATGTTAAAATATTTCCGTTTAGCATTTAATTTTTTTTTGAAAGTAAATGTTTGCGTTTACAACCAAAAAAAAAAAAAAAAAAATTTGTGTTTTTGTTACTATCGAAAATATGTAAATTTATGTGAACTAATAATAATATAATTGCACAGTATTTGACGCATAATTATTACATCCACTTTCTAACAATGAAGATATACTGAGTTTCTCGTTGCTGTTGCAACATCCAAAGGTTATTATCATAGATATCAAAAAGTGTTCATAATATTGGGTGACGAGATTCTAAGATAATTTACTGCATATTTCCGTCCATCCGTTCGTACGTCTACGTTCAGCTTTTGGTAAATCCAATCTTCAGAAAGTTAGCATAAACAGATTCCAGCCGGTGTTTAACGTGAGCATCTGCCGGCGATAACCGACATGCCCCAAGGAATAGGTTAATCCCAATTGAAGGGGGTCCTATTACTTCTGAGTTAAGCGTCGTGCCCTATTTACCATCTCGCGTGCCGAAGTTTGAAACATGCATTCGTCCCGGAAGACCAGCCAGCAGGTCAGTATACGCAATTAATAGACGGCCAAAATATTTGTACTTTGAAAATGTACATCAAGATTGAGATTTCATGGGATTTAGACGCTGAATCTGAAAGAACTGACAGACGGCTTACAGAAAAACAAGAGAAAGCTAAGACTTTAAATTATAAAGGACATGTTAAGATTAATGTTAAGATTTCGTTCTCCATGCAATTCTCTATTAACTTTAAAGTCAATCCGTTCACCAGATCGTCCGTAGTAAAACAACATTAATATTAATAGTAGCACAGGCGTCCCCTGCTTAACACGGCACTTCTCAAGTACGACTTCGATGTACAAAATAAAATTTGAGCTTTAATGTTAATGTTAAGCAAGTTAAACTATAACGCCACTGATTAGAAACGGTTCTTTATCACATTAATTCGTTCCCAAGTTTCCACGGGACAATCAAAACCAAAATGATGAGATTTTCTGAATTAAAAGCCAGTTTCGTTATCTCCCGCCAGGAAGTTTGCCATTAACCTAATCACTCCACGAATTTTCCATTTAAAATGGCACGTCTCCGAACTAAAGTGAAAGTGAATCAAATTACTTCGCTAGCATTTCAGTTATATATTATCTTAATAGCTGACAAGGCATAAGCATAGTTCATAAGCATTGCTGGAGATAATGATTTAAACGCTTCACTTGTCTCACATAACTTGTTGACCAGATAATATTTCCCAGAAGCAGACGCATAATTCATCACAAATGTTATGCTTTACACTTGGTTTATTTACCTAGAGTAGCACGTGTCAGGATCGTTTGAAACTTTAGTGCACAAAATTTATTCGGTCGAACAACTAAAAAGTCCATAATTTATCAAATACTTTGCAATTTTACAACGTACGCTTGACGTGGTGTATGCAAGAGCAGGATAAAAGTTCAGTAACCAAATATTACTGATCGATCGTGCTTGCTTACAATTAATTTTAACATATATAAAACTTATATATATATAGTGTAGAGCTGGTGGGTATCCAAATTTCAAAATAATTTTATTTAATGTTTTTTTTTTTTTTTTTTTAAATCATTTTAACTTAACTATTTGGCTTAAGACTTTTTAACAAAAAATTCCAATATTAAGAAAAATTTTTTCCTTAAATGGACCATTGTTTTCTTTCTTTTAAATGTATATTAAAAAAATATTTATATTAGAAATGTTTTTTCTTTGGTTGTTTTATTACATTTTCGGTTTTTCTTTTAAATATATTTTGTTTGCTTTGTTTATTGTTGTTTATCGGGTTTTTCTTCTTTTCTCTTTTTGGTCCTTTGGTTATTCTTTCTCATTGATTCCATGTCGACTAAAGGCACTCCATTCACATTTTCAGTTTCAGTTCAGTAAGGTTTAGCGGCATCCTTTGAACGTTTCAGTTGTACTTTTAAACGTTTAGTGCCGATTTGAAAGCCGTGCATAGCCTGTATAGCAGCGCTAGCCGAATGTGGATTATCGTACGAAACAAAACCGAAACATTTCGATAAATTTGTTTGCTTATCAATAAATACTTTGGCCGACAAAATATTACCGAACGGTAGAAATGTTGAGGCGAGATCGGTATCGGTAAATTCCTGAGGTAGATGGTATATGAAAAGATTACTGCCTTCGGGTCCTGAAAGGGAAGCGAATAAGAAATTATTAAATTTAACAAAGAAACAGAAAAATCTCTTTTCTTTTACCGCTAACCTTCGATTTGTTTGCCTGCTACTCCAGCTGCGGCTGCTTGTAATGCTTGAGCTGTTAAGGGAGCAGTTGCGTAGGCACCATTGGTTAAAGAATTAAGAGCTGTTGTTCCATAAGGTGAGGTTAAAGCGTCTGCACCAGGCCCTTGAGAAGAGGAAGGAAAGGTTATCACAAATCTCTTTTAATGAATCTTAGAATGCATTGAAAATGAAATTTGAAAAAAAGCTTTCTTAAAATAATAGCATTTTTTATCATTCATATTAAGTCAGTTGAGATGTTTTAAATGCAAGTATAATCTAACGATACACGCTAATACATGCGCACATGTAACGGAACAATAGAAAGAAATTTTAAATGAAAAGTAAAATAAACAAACCGTATTGTACATCGCTTTTGTGCATAGTTTCAATTTAAACATCGTCAAAAAAGTATCGGAAGTCAACTTAAAAGCAAACGAAAACAGTAGAGCAATCAAGAAATTAGATAGTATGCACTACCTGCCGATTCGATTAGTATGTAAGATCCGTTCTAGGTAAAATCATTGTGAAAAGCTTTTAGCTTAGCTTTTATATTTCAAATAAAATGAGCGAAAACTGAGGGCAAACTATTACGATCATAATGTTCTATCAAAAGCAGTAGTAGATAAGTGCTACAATTACGAAAAGATAATACAGCGAATGAAGACCTGCATTAGTACGGCTGACGATCAATTTAATTTTTTTTTTTTTCATCCTCTAACATGTAAACTATCATTCGTTAGATGTTAATCCTAAGCCTAACATGACGTGCCTCTCAGTCTCTTATACCATTTAAATTCGTTCATTTCTCCAAACATTATACATAGTCTTTGATTTTAAATTACATAAAACAAAGAAAAGCTTCGAAAAATAAGAAAAAATTAATAGAAGTTCTGCATACTGTTCGGCATTGGTATGCACGGTTCAGTAGCGGATCTCTGTTCTAAATTTTGCCCTCGATTGTATGCTTACTGTCCAAGATATGAGATGTCTTTCTAACTGTGAGACTGTGAGACTCATCGCGGCAGGATACGTTATAAAAACGAAAAAGGTTAATTTTGATATCGTGACTACTTCCAATTTTATATATAAAAGGAAAGCAAAAGGAAATTCTCGAAAAATTTAAGGTGAACATCAAAATAAGCCTCAAAACCTCCTCATGTATGGCATAGGGTTAACCACCAGTTTTGAAAGCTAAACGTATCATGTGGTTCTTGTTTCGGGTCCTGCAAAGCTCTTATACTCTAGACTAAATTACCCGCTAGATCCTTTCGATGAGCGATTTTATGGTGTTGTCAACGGTGAATTAAGTTTTCTTATCAACCTCCGTGGATTTTTTTGACAGCATGTTTATATTGTGTATGTGCATGTGTTGTAGGGAAGTCTGATTTTAATTGTTCACCGAGAAAACCCTTCTAATTATACAAATAATACAAGAGAGAATAATAATTTACACACTTGCGTCCATTTATAGATAAATATACCATTCAAGGGTGCATATGTATATAGACATGTGTTTACATGTATACTAACATAGCATATATATATATATATATATATAACTTATAAACTAACCAACTGATGCATACTTGCTTTTTAGTTCATAGAGAAATAGAGGAGAGCTCGGGATGAATTATTTTATAATTTTACTAGTTTTCCAAAAAAGTTTTGTCTTTTTTTTTTCTTCTTTTTTTTTTATGTTTGTATTTTTCGTAATTTTTACGTTGTCTGGTTTTCTATTTATTTATGTATGCAGATATGTGTTTGCGTGTGTGTGTGTGTGGGTTGTGCATGTTTGTAACGTAATTAAAATTTTATATGCTTTACAATGTAGTGCAATATCTGAAATAAAAATTGCAGGAACACAAAAGGATTTTTTATTTAAATTGGCATTCAGTTAAGCAACAATACAAAAGGTGTTGTTCCACCTATTTCCCATTGTTTAAGAGTATGTATTATATATTTTAATCACAAATGCACAAACGCACGCTTAAGAATATGTTCTATGTTCTGTATCTTTCCGTTGTATTGTTGGTTTTCTTTTATTTCAACTTTAGGTATTTGGGCATTGTTGGTCTGAATTGAGCTGCGAAAAGTCTGAAAAACCATAACAAAGAGAGTATGCGAATAAAAATTATTGTTAAGCGAATAAGTTACACAAGCAAGAAAATTTTAATTCTCTTAAGAACGGTCTTAGAGCGGTTAAATCGGTTTATTTTGCCCCCTAGGTCAGTTTTGAAATAACCATCAACTCAAGTAGGTCTATACATATGTTGAAGTGTTTCCTCAGCAGTGAACGTATCAGTAGGCCGCTTGGGAGCATTTCACGCATACTCGTTACTGCTTGTGCCATTCCTTGGGTTTTTGTACAAATTAACTTTAAATTCTTGTTCTTATTATTATTATCCTACACTGCTTGCGGTACAGCATGTACTAAGGTTGTGTGGAGGTATGCAACACCTAGAAGAGCTTAAGATAGATGCACTTTTTATTATATCGATCTACGCTTGTCTGTCTATCCGTACGATGTCTGTCCATGCGTACTTATGTTCAATCTACCCTTGACTCAAGAACGAACGCAATTGAAAATATTTATTTATTTTAAAAAGTCGCTAAATGGAAAAAAATTGCAAATTTCTCAACAAAAGCCGCTGAATGATGGTATTTTGGCATTCTAATTGCTGTTAAAACGTTGGATCGGATGGGGCAATTTTTTAAACCGTTTCTATGAAAACTTTTTATATGATAAAAAGAACTAATTTTCATTATTTCATGGGGAAAATTGGTTCGTAACTGTCAATTGCCACAGAACTCAACCTTACCGAATTAGGACCACGTAGGTGTACTTTTTGGAGAACACAGCATTTAAGAATTCTCACTAAATATAAGCCCTTATATGCCAAAAAGACCTAATTTTTAATGTTTTGTGATAAAAATTTGTTTATAGTAACATAACATAAAAATTAAGTGGGTCAAATTTGTAACACGTGGATCTAGTTCCTGGATCCCGCTCCATATAAAATATCTTATTAACCCTTAGGCCTTTAGAAAACGCTTTAATTATTAATATTTGATGACGAAAATTGGTGCCACAGTAACAATTTACCAAAGAAAAAAAATAAGCGATAGGAAATTTGGATGACATAGATCTATTTTTAAGACCCTAACACATATATATATATATATGGATTATCAGGGGGAGCAAGCCCTTGTATGAAGGGAAAGTATAATTTCTAGTTTTTTATGACGGAACTTGGAAAGGAGTAAAATTTGTAGGATATAAATTAAGTTTGCTAAATTTAGATCACGCCTTATGATCTTCTGGCCATACCGCAATATGCGGGCTTTCACGAAAAGTACGCCTTTCCATGATAGTGTGCCACTTTTGGTGTATTATTGGTGGTATTGGTGGTATTATTGAATGACTGTACTAAGCGAAGTACTGGCCTTGTTCGACTATAACGTCGTTACTGGTGTTGAAATAAATGATTGGTAAATCAATAGCAAACGAAAGACAGAATAATTAAATAAGTGAGCAGAAGTATTTTTCTCGAAATATGGCAGTAAATAAAAACTAGGTTGAGTTTTTTGGCAGACTCTGAAAAGCAGAATTATTCTCCCGTGTAAGTATAAACAGATGAAAGATAAAAAGAAAAGCAAGTAAAAAGTTGGCCACGGCCCACCATAGAACATGCTACAGTTATTCATACAACGACTTTTTAAATAAGATCTTATATTGGAAGTAGTCGAAAAAGTAATCGAAGCCGAATCATATTCAATAGAGCTCGTTCTTGGACCGAAACATATCGGTGTACTAAAATTTCATTAAAATATCTCAAAAATTTCGCCTTGTAGGTTGAACTGAAGAATACAAGACGGACAGATGGAGATGCAGGAAAATGATTCTGAAACTTTATAATTTTAATTATAAATGCAAGCCATATTTTCGGACAATAAAGTTTGCAGAGAGTGAAGGGATATAAAAAAATAAATAAAATTAAAATTTTTTCTACGAACAGTCTTTCTAAATACTTACAATTACAAATGTATACCATATTAACGGACAAAAATCACATGTCTTTCAGTAACTTAATATATTATGATTATAAGTATTCCTTCAATGAATTCCATTTAATTCAAACCTTGAATGTGCGTCATATAATCGAGTGAAAAAGAGCGAAACCCTGATTCCGAATAGAAAGAAAACTTTCCTTTATCGCCTAATAACTTTATACACGCTTAACCGAACAAATCTTTACGATTTACAGTTTATATATTCATTTGTTAACATTTCCTTTTTTTTTTTAAAAAGCCTTTGGAAACAATGTACAAAGAAATCTCTATTACAAAAAAATAAAAAAAAAAATAAAAAAAATCATATTCAAAAGCAATTTCAATTTTTTATTCTATTTTCATTTGTATTTTCATTTATATTTTCATTTTGTTGTTTTGTTTTGCTTTTTTTTTTTTCTATATGCCCTTAATATTGTACGCGTTTTCAATTTTATGCCCTGCCCTAAAAACTGTCGATGACAAAATCGTACCTATAGACATTTTACACTTGTCGCAGTATATTTATGTAAGCGTTCTAAACAAACAAAAAAAATTTTTTTTTCTAATACTACAAAATTCTGCTTACAATTTCGCTGGATTGTTATAGATTTTCTATGTTTTTTGTTATTACCCCTCGTTGTTGTAATGCCTGTCGTTCGTGAGAGTTGATATCGTTTTGTGCGTGTGTGTGTGTGTGTGTGCGTGTATGTATATGTCCTCTATAGAAAAAAAATATATAAAAAATAAAAACCATTGAAAATGGTATTCTATTGTGTTTTACTTCCGACAAAGTTCACAGCGTACAATATGTTTACGTTGTGTTGAGTGCTGGATAGAGATTTTTGCATGAATTTCTATAAAATTCGTGTTCACATTGTTACTACTATTCCTCTTGTTATTCTTGTTGTAGTTGACGTTATTATTATTATTGTTATTATTGTTGTTGTAGTATACCTTGAACGCGCCCCAAAAATATACAAACAAATGACTTTGTGATGCCAGCAATTTTTGTCATTTTTTCATATGCTTTTTATCTCATCTTTTATTTCCATTTATTGCATTCCATCCTATTCGTTTATTCCAATTTTTTCTTTCTTCTTCTTTTTTACTACTTTTCAGAGTAGTAGATTTTCATGTTTTATTATTTGTTTAAATGCGAAAAATTTCATATTAATTCTTTTCATTAAAGCGTTTCACTTCAATTATATGTGTATGTATACGCATGGATATGTGTGTATGTGTGTGTGTTTCTGTTTTTGGGTTCGTGTGTGTATGTGTTTATCATTCCTTCCGGAGATTATTGACTGTATGTTTTTCGGACTTTTTTCAAGTCATCTCTCCGTCCGATAATAATATTTTGGTTTTTTTCTTTTCTCTCGTGTTTGCCTCTGCGTTTTTTTAAGCGAAAAAATATTTTATTGTCTATTGTGATGCTTTGCTTGCTGTTGTTGCAATTATTATTGCTACGTTGCTATGTTATTTCAGTCGAAAGTTTCAAGTTTTTATTGGTAATAAAATTTTATGCAATAAATTTTATATTTTAATTAAATTTAAATATTTAGGAAGTGTTCATAGGCTCCACCGTCTGCCCGTCTTTCGAATGCTGCTTTTATTTAAATCAACATAAAAATTGTTTATGTTCGTTTGTTAGCACATATTAATTGCAATTGAATTGAAGAAGAAAAAAAATATGCAAATATTTGTTATTGTATTAGCTTTAAGGTAAATATTTAATAACTGACATTCTGACCAATATTGAGAGTTTTCTTGTTAATCGCAATTGTTGCTGAGATAAAATTTTAGTTTTAAAATATTTTTTTCCTCTTTTGTTGGTTACACTCAAGCTTGTCAAGGGAATGCGCCTATTTTTATACTTCTTTCATGAATGTAGACGAAAACCGCTGCAAATTTCAGTTTCCTATCGTAACTGCAGCGATCATGAGACTTTCAAAAGCAAGTCTGACGTCCGAGCGGACATAACTATATCGATTTGATTCATTCATTCATTGATAAAGAATATTTTTTTTTTTCTATAAAGACTGATTCACATTTCTGCGCCTGTTAATCTTGTATCGCGACTTTGTAGACATGACATGTTTTGGCTCAAGAACAAATCCCTTCATGTCCACATTCTATACACTTTTCTTCGCCGAAGAAGTAATTATATTAAAACGAAAATAAAAGCCAAAAAGTCGTGAAATACCTTACACTAAATTAGTTTTTTGTTATGTTAAAAGTGAATGGATTGAGCCAGTGAACAATTCGACCAATATTATACGAATGTTCTTTTGGATTTATGATGGAGAGCAGCAGTAAAAATGATAATCTTTGATTTTTGCATGATAGTTGTTATTGATTCATTGATGATTCTATGATGTTGGTCCTTCTTGGTTAGGAGCAATTCATCTTGCAGTAGTCGGTCCAATATTGTTCATTGTGGAATTAAGTCAAGAAGATTGGTGTTGACCTATGGTTATGTAGGAGTTATAGATTTGTAAAGAAAAGCTTTAGAAAGAAAAGTCAGAGGTTTTAGTAAGCAAGGACACGTACTTGCGTTTCATATAGCGTCCGATCTGTTTCAAGTAACACATAACAATGGCTTTAAAAGCAAAGTTCGCAGTGCTTTATTCAGACAGAGAGATTATATCGATGGTTTACGTCTGCACCTGGCATGAAGCCTTGATCAGACGAGTTCTCTAGAACCCTTGGCAATTAATATTGTTGAATTGGGCCCCCCTCAGCCTTGCAAGACAATCCTGCAAGAGAGAGGGTCTATCCCAAGCACTGGTTATCAGATTGAAAGTTCGGGTGTGGTCCAAACTTTTCCCTCTGGACCGGGCGAGGCCTATCAAGCATGCCCCCGCATTTGGTGGCACCACCACGAGTACTCTGCGAAGAACTGCACTCAGCGCTCAGGCCTCGCACATTGGTTAACTTGCTTAAAAATTCCAAAGTGTGATTGGACATATCAGCTTCCACCGAACTTTCCACATGACATGACAGAGTGCAAGCGTCCCCCCGAAGGATCTTGACAAGCACCAATCGGCTTTCAACCAAAGCGTTCAGTTCTCCCCGCCAAAGCAGAGCACTCGCGACCTTAAGTGAGCGGGCAACCCAACCCTTGTGGATTCCATAGTTCATAGGATGCTTTAGGATGGTAGGCATGCGCGTGTTCTTATGTTCGTAATTTCACGCTTGCATTTTTGATTTTCCATAGTTCAAGCGAAGCCACCACTACTATTCTCCCCCTTGGATTTATTACACTAGGAGAAGTAATCAACTCACCTCATGCCAGGCACCCATCACACTACATTATCTTTAGATTTTACACAACATACTAGTTGTGTAAGTAAACCCCCTGAGTAACCGACTATGTGGTGAGAAAGTCCGCAAGTAGATCATCCCCGACATTCTTGAAAACTCTCCAAAGAAAGTAATCTTCGCGTCAATCAAAGCGGCGCCGGGGAGATTCAGACAGACAGTGAGGATTTCACAGACACTATTGCGTTATACGCAAAATTGTATTTGTAACTAATATTTCAAAATATAACCACATGACACAGGCCGCTGAACTATGCCTCTGAGTGTTGCAAACGTTTTGACAAAATAAATATACCCACCAGTTTTTGGTAATTGGTATAAAAATAATGATATCACATATGAACTCGTCTATTTTTGCATTGTCTATGCCTTTATGAAAAACACGGCTGCACAATATGCCGCTTATTATATTCTGTTTTGCACGGGCTTGCAAACGCAATCTAATCGCTTACATTTGCACAGATCCTGGAAGAACTCACTTACATAATTACATAAAGGATGACGTAAATATTTGATAATCATCGAATCAGTTGGAATTTTTTGTATAATGGACTTAACAGCAGTTATGGATATAAAGGATGTGCCTCAGGGCAAACATGTTCTTGCAAATAAAATACTATTTCAAAAAATGTGTTCTGTTTTTTGTAGAAAATAAATTAGTTAAATGTTTTCCGGATCGCGGGCTATTTATTAAATATCTGCAGTTAATAAGAAGCATACCAGAAGAAACAATTGATTAATTCAAGCACGAAAAGAATTTAATTACTTGCGCATTATGTATTGTACAATAAAAGGTTAAAACAATTTTTGTTTTCTGTATACTTACACATTGCGGGAGCCGCGGCAGCAGTCAAGTGAGCAGTTAATGGAGTTGGAGCAGCTAAAGCTGCAGCCATATGCTGCGTAGCTGAAAATTGCGCCATATGAGCATGATGTGCTTGGGCGGCTGACAACTGTTGCGTTGAGGGATGATGACTGTGCAACGAGTGAGTTATGTGCTGTTGATGATGATGATGATGATGATGATGATCCGCATGTGATTGTGTAGGAGCGCCATGATTGAACGTTGCCAATGTTACTAGATTTTGCATAGACATTGGAGTGGCCAATAGCCCGCCACTGTTGGCACTAGCACTGTTGTGGCCGTGGTTGTTGTTATTGCCCGCTGAGGTAACCGATAAAGTTGCAGCTGCGGTACTATGATCCGGTGGGAAATTTAGTCCTGATTTTTTTTCCATTTTTTTTTTTTTTTATTTATTTTTTATTTTTATTATATTTGAAGGGAAATTGTGTTTTGTTTGATGGTTGTTTTTAAGGTTTGAGATACAGTTTTTTTTTTTTTTTTGGTTTTTACATGACCACACAATTAAGTCAATCATAGACATACCAAAAAATGTTTTTGTTTTTGAACGAATATATAAAAAAACATAGAAGAAAACACACACCCAGTTGGATTATTTACATTTACGTATAATAATAATAATAAAAATTATACAAAAAATTTGTTGTTGTTTAACAATGAAATTAAATAAAAAAAAAAAAAAAGAGGAGAAATAGAGATTAAGTCAAACGCGTACAGAGATATAAAAACATAAATACGTACAAAAATACATAAATAAAAATTGAAAAATAATAATACTAAAAAACAAAACAGATTGCAACACAAATTATTAAAAAAAAAAAAAAAAAAAAAAAAACAAAAGAAAAGTTACATAAAAGTCAAAAAGAAATAATAAAAAAATTTGGTTTTTTGGAAAAATGCAGTTAGATAACAAAATTTTAATTTACTATTGAAGAAAGGTAAGGATTTCTTCTTCAAATTTTTTTTTTAAATTACATTAAAAATCCTTAAAAAAACGAACGAGCCGAAACGTACACAAGCACACATATGGGAAGGAAAATCCAAGAACACACATCCAATGCGTAAACATTCACTGGGCATGACATAGCATATAGCATACAGAATACATAGTTTAGATTATGTTCATTCAATAGCGTAGTAAGTTAACAACGGCGATAACGTCATAAATTGCATGGTAAGTGCGGTTAAAGATGTGCAATAGATTGAGAAGGTTTGGTGCTAAACGGATGGAAAAAATTGTGTATTCACCTCTATACCCTACACCACTTGTGTTCAGTTAAATATATATGCACTTTGGATGGACTTGTCAAAGATCACCTTATTCGCAATCATATGAGCACATCGATCTGCTTGTCTATCCGAAGGTTGTTCAAGTATATTCATTATCAAGTTACAGGTAACAACATTCGAAATTTGTTGATGAAAGACTTAGACCGTTTATGTTTTGGCCTAAGCAAGAACGCTTTTCAAGAATGTCTTGAAAGGACAATTTTTATGTCTACATATAAGTTTATGTTTTGAAAAAGTCTTTATATGACAAAAGTTTGTGATTTTAATAATTTTGTATAAAAATGGGTGAATTTTACATTTACTATGTTTACTGGGATAAATAAAAGTAGAAAATTCCGATGTAACGGGCCGCTTTTTTAAGCCCTTGTCTGGGTTCAAAGTAATTAGCAGATATATAAACTTTTACTGGGATAAATTTGGATCACAAAGTTCCTTTTTCTAATCTCTTGTCTTTTAAGAATTCTTATGGAGACAAAAGCTTTATATGGGAACAAGGTTTGATTTCTGGTATTTTGCGACGAAAATGAAGAATTGTTTTAAGTCAAGTCGTGTAAGGTATTCAATGGTCGGCCTTATCCGACTTTAATGTTGATTTAAAATTGATTTGAATTTCAAGTTAATTCTCTTCACTATTTCCCTTCATATTAATTTTTTGTGTTTTTTTTTTTTTTGAATGACAAAATAACTGAATCTATGTTGTAACAGAAATTAAGCGGCTTAAATACGTATTGACTTACGCTTCATATATGTGCAAAAGTACATAAACATTCTCTCTCGTCCACACACACACAAGCACACACACGCATATATCCACACAAACAAATTCTATAACTATTACTAGCAATGTAATAATCATTGATTTCAATTTTAATATGCTATCATGTGTGTTGTACTTTTTTTCTTAATTCAATTCGGTCATTACAAAATGCAAATATTTTCCGGAATAACGTTTGTTAAATTTTTATACTGATCATACATGGAGAGATTATTCACAATAACGCTTCGCAAGCTCTATTTGGCTGTTCGCGCTAACTTTAAAACTTCCAAAATCGATAACAATGAGATGGAAAGCTTATGTTTAGTGTAGCGGGTCTCAGGTTATTTGCGCGGATTAAGCATAAAAATGGAAACGCTGCCACTAAACTGGAAATATCCCTTGAATATGAAAATTCGAGAATAATTTTCATAGTTGTTTACACCCTATAAAAAATATAAATTCAATCCGCTTTATCAAAATCAATCACATGTGAAGTGTTTTCTTCTTACCGATTTTGCAGGTTTTTGATGTTGAAAAAGCGCAGAAATCTAGTCTACCAGATAAAGCTGGTATAGTCTATGAAGGTCTTCAAAAATTTGAAAAACATTGTTTACATTTCCTCTAATGACATCCGCCGCCGAACAAAGACAGGAAAGCAATTTTGAACTATTTGCACAATACTAAATACAAAAGGAATAAAAATATTATAATGGGACATATGATGCTGGTGTTCACCGTTAAATACCGTACACAACTTCGGTTCATACAATTATTCATACAAGGACTTTTTAAAACAAGAAGTGGTCTGATTCGAAGCATTTTCAATAGCGGTCGTCCTTGGTCCCAAACATGCCAATGTATCAAGTTTCATCAAAATATCCCGGAACGGACAGCCGGACAGAAAAGCTTACATCGGTTCAGAAAGTGACTCTAAGTCGATCGCTATAATAAGGAGTAGATCTATTCCAACTCCTTCTGGGTGTGCGTACACCCGAAAAAACTTAAGATAGCTTTGTACCGCAAGTGGCGTAAGCTATAGCAAGTTCGGTGTTTCTTTGCGATAAAAGTTAACAGTGAAAAATTTATTGAAGTGTTATGTTAATTTTTATCTGCGGATCTAACGGAATGAGCTCAGGTTCTCTATGAAGGCTGTGATACAAAGCATTGAAAAGTGGCCTTCTACTGACAGTAATGCGAAAAAGATCTTGGCCCAAAATATATATGATTGCAAAAACGAAAGCAAATGCCACATTAGCGTCACGTAGGGAAATCGTTATATTTCGTAGAATGGCGACGGCGTCGTCTAACCTGGCTACACGACCGACTCCACTTCCTGCTACGGGCAACTAAAGACCACAATTAAGGTGAAGCGATAAGAATTGGTCAATAAGACAGAGTCTATCCGCCATCATGATGACACCAGAACACACACACACACACATCTCCAATAACAAAGGAGGCAAAGAAAAAACAGCGCGGCTAAGAAGTTTTCAAATATAAAGCCATATATATATATAACCTGCAAGTCTACCCGCCAGACCTCCATTTGTGTCGCGATTGGCAGAATTCTTTGAATGGTTTAACGCTGACTTCAAAAGAGGGATGTCTTCGATAGAGGGAACGCACCTTCAAAGTGGGTGTTAAAGCAACAGGTGGCTCTTTTTGATGAAAGGTAATGCATAGACATGTTTTGGCCTAAGGACGGATGCTATGCGAAATTGTTCGGATGGGACCACTTTTTCCATCACTTCCCACATAACATTTTATTTTGAATTGTCGTTATTTTGTATTTCGTATTAAAAGAAGTGCTTTATAGTATTTTTTTGATGCGCTGCGACCAACTATAGTGTTTCCACTTGTTTTCCCTCTTTAGATTATAGTTGTTCTGGATTATAATTTTATTTTTGACAAAAATTTCCATAAATATATGCGCTCTTTAATATTTTGTTTTAAAATGACATCTAGGCAAGACTGACTGGTGATTACCTAATTAGAGCGCCTTAGGTTTTCGCTTATTTCGCCAAGTATTGACGAGCCGCACTTCACTGAAAGTGAAAGTATTTTAAAATAAATGAAGAGAAGAATTTCTTTCTTCATTTCAAAGAGTTGACGCCTTCAACATTTTTTAGTCATAATCAGACATAATTTCCTGTTTCATTCATATTGCGCTCTTCATCTTTTCTGGACAATAAAGGAAATATGAAAGAACAACATTCCTTTGTGACAAGGCAATGATGTCGGGTGTAAAAACATTTAAAATATTTCAAAGTTTAAAAGCATTTTTGCTGTTTTTATTATTTAACGCATGAATTTACATATTTACGGAAAAAAATTCGGAAACTTGGAAAGAATGCTAAATATAGAACCAAGTGTAAAGTAAAATAAAAAAAAATAAAAAAAATAAAAATATGATGAAAAACTTTTTGATGTCACACCTATTTTAAAAAAATGTTCTTTTTGCAAGAAGTAACGAAAAGAATATCCCTGAGGTATTTAAATGTCATACAATTTGGAAAGAACAGCAAGCGATAAATTAAATAAAAAAAAAGAAAACCAACAGAGAATTCAATGTTTTCTCAGAAAAATTTGAAGAATAAGAAAAAAAAAGACAAAACATAACTAAATGATAAGAAAACAAGTGAGAAAATGATATTCGCTTTGGGCGAATCTTTGATACTCACCATCTAGGCAAACGCGTTACAATTTAAAGAAATAAATGGCACTGGATCGAAAGCGTATTTATAATTATTCCTAAAGAAAATATTTATGTGAATTCAAAAATCGGTTCTAGGCTTTAAATTATAGAATTTGCTTATTGCGGGTTTGGTTCTAGGTAAAGCGTGCGAACTTTCGAAGTTGATTTATGGCCAAAAGGCAGACGGACAGAATTGCGTATAGAGTAGTATATTTAAATCTTCTCCGATTTTAAAGTTGATCAAAGGTTTAACTATCTTAGGGAGATATCTGATGAGTATTTTCAGAGTTCATCAATAAAAAGTGAATAATAATGGAAGTCAACCCCCTGTTGATTGGTAAGCTAATGCGTAACACATTTCTAAAAAGTCTTCGCAATTTTAAAATCAAAACAACAAAAAAAAAAAATTACATTTACTTGCATTACTTCAAGTCTTTTGCGGTTGCGATTTAGTTATGACGTATAAATCTCTTTTAAAACGGACTTAATAACGTTGTGGACGGAATGACAATCAATGTCAGGTACAAACTTTATGGTGATGGTAATCAAGCTCTCCAAAGGCTGTCTTAATATCGGACAATGCAGGAGACTATTTTCTGAGAAACTTCTGCCAAAGTCTGCAAAATCTCTCCCGTTTTCGGCATTGATGATGACGAAATTTCGCCTGGCGTCTCGCTGCCAAAATTTGAGATACAGAATGTTCTATCGACTCAATAAAACGCAAAACACAACTTTTGTGGATTATGCCAGTACGGGTGACAAAATTGTTCGAAGAAAGATCATTTATTTTAATGCAATAATATCTCAACTCTCAGTAAGAGCATATACCACAACTTTCGCTTACTTTGCCGCTAATCACGTCTTTTTGTTTTTAATATGATCAATAACCCTCTAGATATCTCTTATGTTTGTAGCACGGTGATGATCAGATAGAAAGGAGGAGAGAGATGGCCATAGTCTAATAGGTGTGTGCACAATCGGTAAGTCTTACCGACTGAACACTCACTATAACTGCAACTAAAGTTAAATCTACCGCACTTGAGATTTGCACCCGCGAACACTGACTTGGTAGTCGTGGTTCGTACCCACACAGTTACTCATAAGGACATGTGTTGGGTCTGAATGAAACAGTTCTACAACTTTGCATACTTCTTGGCGTAAAATGACATCCAGGCTGATTGCATATTTTTTGACATAAAACGACATTCAAAAAGCGTAATAACTTGTACGCTACCAGTTTACACCCCTTCAAGAGCAAATATTTTTTTTTTTACAATTTTTGAGGTGGCTTTAAAGGTCGAGGTAGCTTTGTCTTGTCGTACTGTGACTTATATGCGCCCGCAGCTGGTACAGTAGTGCCACGTCGGGACAAAAACCTCAATAATTCGAAGATTATTCATAGCTTTTTTTTGTACTTTTTATTAATTTAAAAATATTTAACTTTCCGTGTTTTTGTTGCTTTTTCCAGGGTAACTAACTTGCATTAACCGCATTTTTCATCTTATATAAAGTTACGATAAAGTCATACGGAGTGAGAAAGAGAGGGAGAGCTTTTGTTAACAAAATCCTCATTTACTTTACTTGGTTATTTAATAAACGTGCATAACACGCACTCTTGCTTCCACGCATACTTATATAAGAATGCGTACTACTTATAAGCATAGCTATTTCAAAGTAAGGCAAAAAAGACGGAAAATTTCGTTGAACAAAAATGCCCGTAAAATAAAAAGTAGAAAAAAAAAGAAATGCCAGCAAGTTTTCTACGGGCACTTCGCTTTCAAGATGAATTAAAAGATTTTTACCGAGTGCCCCTATGTGCATGCACGCAAACATTTGCACTTTGATGCCGAAAAATAAACTTATAACTTTACTTGTATGCGTACGCGTTTGAAACTTTTAAAAGGAAAACTTAACATAAACAATACCGTAGAACTTAAACTAATACTTTTTTTTATATACATTAGGGTAAAGCTTCAAAAAAAATTAAAGGTACCTATAAAATTCCGTTTCACAGGTTACACTTACATGCCTATGCCAGGAAGCCGACAACAAGCATGTTGTTAAAAACTCTACACTCTCGTCTACATATCTTTTCTTGTAAAGCTGTGTAAAAAAACACTGTGCGGAAATTTTTGCGAACAAAAGAAGACCCAGAAAAATGCTATGGAAAAAAAAAACATTTTATATAGTTAAACTGAAAGAAAGATAAAACGGAGCGCAAACAACTCCCGTTAAAAGGTAAACATATATAAACACTTGCTATAAACTTGTATAAAATATTCGCATATGCATCTACTGCTGCCCACACTTACGCCAATGAAGCAAAGCAATACATCGAAGACTAAAGTTATGTTAGAACCGCTATCTCGTATGTATTAACTTTAAACATTCATCGGAGACTCCATGGAAAATTTTACGCATATATTTATATGAAATCCGAAAACGAAGAGGTGGACAGTTAAAAGTTCGTTTATCTTAGGGAACACCAAAAGTGTTACTCTCAACAGATAGGTTCTAGTTCAATAAACTCTGGGTAACCGATTATATATAAAGAACTTAGTTAATATCCAGAAATAAATTTAAGTCCATCAAGTAAAAAACCCTGATATCATTTTCTTTATTCAAGATCGAGCAAAAATCTTATGCTTAATAGGTATACAAAGTTCGGTTTGATGCAAAATCCGTTCCCTCACTAAATCTTCGTTCAAAATCATCCGCATACTTATATAGTACCGCAAACTGTATATATTAAGATTTTTTGCAGTTAGAAAATCAACTCAAAAGAAAAGCAATATTACACTCAGTTTGACTCTTTTGACGGGTAACGAATATTTGCAAGAAAACAAAAAAAAACCTGCAAAGTAAATCTGATGAGTGCGGTTTGAAGCTATCTTAACGGTATCAGTTAGAATGTATCAAAATTAAAATAAAACAAGTAAACAAGTTAGTTATTAACTTTATGAAGACTTTGGGGGGCCCATCATAAGGTTTTTGTACCCCAAGAATTTGATAAAAAAATCCCCTGTTTCTTCGTTCACTTTACCTTACGGGTATTCTGGTGTTTATTTGAAATTAAAAAAATATGATAAAGTAAACCGCTAACTTTCGGTGTTAAGAAGAAGAAGAAGCTTTTTGCAACCAGCCAAGCACTAAAGTTATTTTCGAAAACATTCCAATGAAAAGCTTTTACAAGCCCTTAGTACAAACAGCACAAAAAAAAAGAGGTATTCGACAGAGTGGTCGACTGCGCAAAGAATCTCGAGTTATAGCTCTTTGGTCGCGGGATAGAGTTTTCAGTAAAGCCGATAGCTTTAGATGCATCCTAGTACTTTAAGTCTTTAGTCTCAGAATTCATTTGCTTTTCCAAATTAATTGTAATAATAATAAGAAAAAGCAGGTAAGAAAGTTATATTCCGCAGGGGCTGAATAGCGCATACCTCCCACTATACTTTTCGCACTCTACTCTCCACGTGCTTTTATTTGATACCGCTGGTATTGTTAAGAAAAAATTATTCGTGGTGTCTGTCATATTCATTTTGGAATTAACCCATTTTTAGGGAGCTAACATGCCTTCAGTTGAGGAATGTACGAAGTAGTTGTAGACATTCCGTCTTGTTTGCGTTATGATAAATAAGCATAAAACCTCAAAAATGTGAAAAAAATGTAATTTAATCTCTTGTAACTTTTTGTGGGCAGGGCGGTTTTTTCCATTTTTGCGCATAAAGAGTAGAATGCTTCGTAAAGTAAATGTGGCTTCTGCGGGCTTCTGCTCTGACCAATTTGGCCCATTTTCAAAAACTTCCAATGCTTCCAGCAAATTTCACAAACTTCACACAGACGGACAGACATGGCTTAATCGGTTCAGAATTTCTCGCTGATCGTAGAACGTATGGACATTATAGGATCTCTGAAGCTTTCCTTTTTGGGTGTTGCATATATTATGAAAAAAAAAAAAAAATAAAATGGGTACACCCTAATCCTTCAGGAATATTAGGAAATTTCAATTTCTCATTTAAGTTGGTATATAGAGCATCTGTGGAATAAGGAGTAAACAACGATGAGTAGAAGGGGATTTTTTTTTTTTAAATGGTAGCTAAAAACAATACACTTTTCGCAAATCTACATTATTATCAACCATATTTACTTTTAAAAAAGATTTTAGATAACACGACTCTCGCCTTCGCTGTCTATCTCTTTTAATATATTCATTCGTCTGTTGACTAAGCAATTAAAGCATGGACTCTAGTAGTGGGCAATATTGTAGCATGCGAGGGGAATTTAGTAAATCGTCAAAGAGAAATTCATTTAAAAATTCATATTTCTGTATATTTATATTATGAATTCCATTTGAAAATGTACACAAATGCAATATTCATAAAATTTCTATATATCTTGTATTATATACATTCATTTATCAGCTATCACCTGTTGATAACTAACAATGTAAATATTTGCATATTCACCTAAAAAAAAAAAAAAAAAAAAAAAGGAAAAAGTAAAGTAAAAATTGAATATGTGCCCGGAAAAATATTTGATATATTGAAATATGTATTTATGCAGATATCTCTATTTATGGGGTGTCTACATGCATGAACACTTGCTTTAAGTGTAAATATTTATCATTGATTTCAGAACACTTGTTATCAAAAAAATATATATATTTTTTTTTTTTCGTATTTTTACTTTTATTTATTTGTAGCTACATTTGTCAAAATTGGACAAATTCAACTAAATTTGTTATTTATAAACTAAGTTGGAAAAATGTTAAGGGTAGTGAGTAACTCACTTTTAAATTTGAGAACATAAGATTTGATGCATAGTGTAAAATATCATTAACTATAAGATTTTCTTTATATGCCAATCTATTGACGCCAGCACTTAAGCCTCCGTGGCGCAATCGGCTAGCGCGTTCGGCTGTTAACCGAAAGGTTGGTGGTTCGAGCCCACCCGGGGGCGCGCGTCGGTCATGTGTTTGTATTTTTATATCAGATTAATAATAATTATTAATAAATAATAACATAAATTGAGAAGAGTGAACTCTAGTATGAATTGGGAGGAGGACGACAAATAAAGCCCCCAGAAACCCTATTGTGGCAAAGGTTTTCTTGGCGATTTTTTATAAAGTGTAAAAATAACATTATTTTTGAAAACTATTAAAAGGTCGCAAGACCAACCTCCCCGGAGAATATTTAATTTAGGGGTCTCTACGACAGGCAATACAGCCGATCCACGTTTGAAGCTAAGAAGGGAAAAATCAATTTGTAGCTAATGAAACACATGGGTCACTTTAAAAATGTAAATTTTTTGTGATTAAGGAGTATTTGAACGTAAATTGCAATTATTTGTTAATAAATAACATTTAAATATACTTAGCGAAAATTCTTCACGGTTTCGCTAGAGAATGTCATTTTAAGGGAGTAGACCACTACAGCAGCAAGCTGTTTTTCTGAACTTCCTCTAACTGCAAATAATCAGCATTATCTCGGTGGAGACGTTACCAGAATTGATATGTGGTAGGAAAAGTACTAACGTTCCTGGAAGTCAGCTGACATATACATATTTAATAAGTTCTAACTAACATTTCTATTGTTAAACTTTATATAATAGAGCGTTATGTAAAAAGACTTTTCATATTTCACGTGTTTACTTTAATACTTTTGAGATTAGGCTCATACTACTGGGCAGTGGACTTAGCAAAGGCGAGATTTTAATTGCGATTTTTAAAAGAACTATTTACAATGAAATTATTTACAGAAATTTGTATTCTCGACTTCTCGTTCCGATTGCCAAGATTCAAGTCTCCTTGTTGTCAGCAAATTCCCTGCTCAATAAACTTTTGAAAACTAGTCGTTAATATCACACTTAATCCCGATATTTTTTAATCCTTGCATCTACAGATCTATGGTGCACAATTGTGGGAAACAGTCGGTAACTCGCATGTTGAAATGCTTCAAAAATATCAAGCTAAGACTATTCTTCTTCTTGTCAATGCTCCATGATTCGTTAGCAACGAAACTGTTCTTGATGACTTCAATTTTCGATTCACGAAAAATTTAATTCAACGCTTTTCTTCAAAACGTGAGAATGAATGTTTAATAGCTTCGATGCGTTGTTTATAGTGAGTACTGTGAGGCTGTCAATAGAGTTTACCTTTTCACTGTTTTCAAATTTTTTATCATCAATCCTGCAAGAGAGAGGCCTATCCCAAGCACTGGTTATCAGAGTTGCAAGTTCGGGTGTGGTCCAAATGTTCCTCAGGCATCACACATTGGTTAACCTGCTGCATTCGAAAGTGTGATTGAACTTACCAGCTTCACCAATGTTTCTACATGGTATGTCAGAATGCAAGCGTCCCCCCGAAGGCTCTTTGCAAGCACCAATCGGCATTCAAACAATGCGGTCACCTCTCTATCCGTCTAAGCAGGGTACTCCTGACCTTGTGAACGGGCAATGCTTTAGAATTATCGCCTTGCATGTGTCATTCATTATGCTCGTAATTTCACACTTGCATTTCGGATTTTCCATACTTCCGGGAAAGCCACCTCTTCTACTCTCCCCCTTGAATTTATTATAATAGGAGAAGTAATCACCTCAGCTCACGCCAGATCCCCATCACACTACGCTATCCTTAACTTTTCTACAACCTACGGGTTGTGTATTAGACCTCTTGAATAGCTGACTACGTGGTAAGGAATTTTGCACGCAGACGAACCTCGAAGACTCTCCAAGGAAAAGAATCCCGTCGCCGCGGAAAGAGGCAATGGACAAGCAGGACTTACTAGAAGGGGACCGTTTCTACACAATAACCGGGATTTGTTAGAGTAAATCACGCATTTCGTTCGAACATTTAAACGACTGTTAAGAAACACAAATGTTGTTTGAGATAAGGACAAGAAATGTTCTGCTGGAAAATCTATAAAAACATTTAATAAAATGACGCAGATGCCTAAAGGCAACGCTATTCTTCCTATGACTTGGAAGGACTCAAATGGTTTTAGACAATTATGATTGGAATCTCCAAAATTAACCATTTATGGAAAATTTTTGCATTTTGTTGTATGACCGCCTTTGTCACTGCAAGTACGACTTACGCTAGAAAAGCGGGAGTTGTGCCTGCACTTACATCAAACTTAAACTTCATGTTTTCTGAAATAAAGTCTTATTGCAATTTTCAACTAAACTGTTCCATTTCCTTCAATCATATATTCACACAAACATTAAACAAAAAAACCACAAAACACTCAGAGTAACCTATATTAGAAATAACAAACACACAAAACAAGCAGAAACAACAATTTTAACAAACGCGGGTTTAGGCAAGCTAATAACAATAGTAATAATAATAATAATAACAATAATAATAATAACAACACTAAGTCTTAAAAAAGGAACGAAAAAATTTATGTAATTACAAGTGATTGGATTCTGTTTGTTTAAAAGGTTTATGGAAAAAAGAGGAATTTTTTTTTTTTTGTATTTGAAGATAAGGAGAAATAAAATCGTACGATTCGTTGATAGAGGAGACTTTTACAAACTAAAACTTATTTAAAAGATAAGGTTTTTTTCTGTCCATTGCGCTTACCTTGTAAATAGTGAGCCGGCTGCAAGCCGAAAGCTTGTAGTTGTTGAAATAGTTGCAACTGGGCAGCAGCTGATGACGGAGCCATTAGAGAATCGGCTGTCGTTATATACGATGAGGCATGTGAGGGATTGGCTGCACTGTTGCCAGGTGGCGGTGCCAGCATATTAGGTGTAACAGCTGTCAAGGTGCCACCTGTGGTGGGTAATAAAGTTGCGGTGCCGGTAGCTGTAGCTGTTGGCACTGTGGGCGGCGAAGCGGCTACGGCAGCCAAAGCAGCCATGGTGGGATTAGTACGAGTAGCAGCGGCCGAAATCTGTGTTGGCACTAAAGACGTGGCAGGACTTATGGCCGTGCCCGGCACAGTTGAGGTTAAGTTTCCCAAAACCGATGTAGCGGTGGGTGTATTTAAAGCCGTAATACCGCACAAGCCATGCAGTTGTTGCAATTTCTTTTGGTCCTTTTCCTTTTGCGTATCCGCGAATTTCACCACCAACGGAGCCGAGCAGCCTTCCATTGTTTGGCTATGATGTAAAGTCTGCAAAAATTAAATAGCTTTTATTTCGCTTTCTTAAATTTTCGAAGTCATTTTTAACGTAATTAAAAAAGATTTTTCTTTTTCGTTGCATACTCTCAACCCCAAATGCTTCCATTTCCCAAATGTCATTCCGTTTAGATTGTGTTATTTATTTAAATATATACACACGAGAAGTAAACCTGCATATTCATCTTGTTATGCATAAACACAGCAACTATCTACCATAAGAATACTATAGTATAGCATTATACGTATGCAGTGCTGCCTATTATGCTTGCGTTTCGGTGTGTAACAAAAGTTCGCGCTGTTATCATTACTGTCGTTATTCTTTTTCTGATGTTGGTTTTCGGTCTTGTTTTGCTGCTATATTGTATGCAATTTTATTTGTCGGAAATTTGTAATTCTAGTTGTTTCCTGTGCAATCTTCATGCAACCATTTGTGGTGGTTGACTATTTCCGCTTTCACTAGATGTTCTCCTCTTCTGGGACTTGTCTTATACATTATATGGCATTATATAAATATTTTGTGTGTTTGTAAATCATTTGTATTGCGGCTTTAGGAAGTAACCACAAGGTAATACTTACATATATGTTTATGTTAATACATTATAAGATATTTAGACAAACGTTTGAAATATATAATTAAATATAGGCTCCCTTTTTTCTTCACCTTTAACGGAAACGCTTCTTTTAAGAAATGTGCATGGAAAGCAATGATTGAGAAGCGGAATTGGAAGCATAGTTATTACACATAGCGACAATATAAGAAATAAAAATTGAATTTTTGAGTTGAAGCTCTAAAGCTTTGTTCGAAAAATTTTCTATTCTTGAGGAGGGTATATAAAAAAGATGGCGTTATATGCTTAAAAATGTTAATAAAGATCGTAGATTTACTTAATCTAGTGAACTTAACTTAACTTAACTTAAAATTGAAATTTTTCCCGCTCTGTTTCTACTGTCCTTTCATTTAACGCATAGTAAGAGTTCTGTCAACAAACCGATTATATTGAGTTGCTCGGAAAGCCATTTCGTTTTTTTTTCTTTGTCGATAAAAACGAAAGACGATTTGCTTATGGTGTATAACCGTCAAATTCGATAAATTCAACCCATTAGCGATCTCACGAGTTGTTATTCGTCATTTTTTACCAATTATTGACTTCATTTTTTCTTCAGGTCAACTGGTCAACTGGTCGTCGGGAGCATCAAAAGTCTAAAATATGCCGAGAATGTTGGTTTTCACCTTACATATTTGAAAGGGTAGCAACCAAAAACTAACGCGTAGAATCAGTCGAACTTTTTCACAAGCAAACTTTGTAAAATCAGCTTTCGAAATATATAATGATTAAGTTTGAAGTAAGGAAAAACGAATCTACTTTCCGAACAACCTTATAGTAAATCCTACAAAAAAAAAAAAATAAATAAATAAATATATAAGAAAAAGCAGAATTGTCCTTCCTTCCACATCAAGAGAGCGGCGGAACGCCTTTTAGTAATTCTAAATTCGGTTTACCCTTATTTGCTATAGATCATCCCCTTCGCTCTAATGAGACCATGTTCCCCGTAACTTCTTTTAATGTTTCGATGAAAGTTTTAGTAAAAATTTTCATGCGTTAGTAGAACGTATTTTTAAGATTGGAAAGGCATTTCATTGAATTAACCTACACTTTAACATGGATTCGATTAACGTAAAGGGCGCCAGATAAGAAATAGAAAAAACGATAAGGCGATAGACATTATAGGCTCAAAATTTGCCGTAGATGATTGGTACCCAACTATCGCCGTAAAGCAAACGAAGCTGAACTAAAGTATATTTAAAAAAAAATATATATCACTGATCACATTAGTACTTTACCTTAATCGCTGCAATCGCATGTTGTTTGGTATCGAATGTTACAAATGCGCAACCTTTACTTTGGCCATTTTGATCTCTTAAAACAGTGCATTCCTCAATTGTGCCATGACCCGTAAACAGTTGCCGAACGTCGGCCTCATTGTATTTTTTATTTAACATACCAACGAATAGTTTACGTTCTGTAAATAAATGGAACGAATACGAAATTTTAAAAAAAAATACGGTTAAGTTTGCATAAACATATATATATATACGTATAAAAAGAGAGTTTTCAAGAGCTTACATATGACAAGGGAGCAGAAAAGAAAAGTATATTTTGCTCGCGAATTGTTGGCAGAAAAAATTTCAGTGCGTTAACAAATGCTTTAAATGAGTAGCATGAAAAATGTTGCCAATTGCTTCAGCAACTGTGGCAAATAGTTTCACACACATATAACCATGCAATACATTCAATAACCACAAACAACATACTGCATACGTACATAAACGAATGCTGCTTTTAACCGAGTGGTGTGAGATAGATAGGTAGGTAGATAGGTAGGTAGGCAGGCAGGCAGGCAAGCAGGCAGTTGAATACTATGTCAGACAATCAGGCAAGCAAGCAATTTATGATTGTTTGTTCGTTTGTTTGCTTATACATACCCGTTATGGGGATATTTTCGCTTTTCGTTTATTCATTACTTAAATGAAAAACTTACTGAATAACCGACTGTCCAAGTGGTTGCATGGGTAAATGTGTACATATCACGTAACATGATATATACACACTCTGACTATTGATGGATGGTTGACTCTATACATGGCCACTAGAATTATGCACAACTACCTACTTTTGCACTACCACAGTACTAACTCTCCATAATTCCGATGCTTTCTTGACTGTATGAGCGTTTGCATTGTATGCCGTTTTCATTTCTTCCACTACAGTGAAAGTTCTATGATTATTATTATTTTTTTTTTTTTTTTTGAAATGTGTAACAACGCAAAATGTTGCAGTGAAATGAGCGTAATAAAAGTGGTATTAAAAAGTTTGCTTAACAACAATAATAACAATAACATTGAAAGAGCACAACATCAACAAAATTTCAACCATTATATATAAAATCAAAGTTATATCTTTTTTACACATAACTATGCAACATTGAACATTTTTATGGACTCCTAAAAGGCGACAATACTTTACAACCTTTTATATTTAGTTGATAACAAATTGTAAAGAAATAATCAAAGTGAGTCTCTTTAGTCATTAAAAGTTTACAAAACAATTCCTAACTTTGGTCATCTGATGATGCTATCTTTCCGAACCTCGTAATTTTTTTTTTATTTTTTTACGAGAAAGTTTATAGAAAGCTTGTAGAAGTATTCATATGTCGCTTTGAACCCGCTTTTATAAACTTTTAAGTTTTGTTAATTGCTTAACTTGTTCATTGTTGCTTGTCAGTGTTTTGTAGGTGAATTTCACATTATTTTCACGGCTACATAAGTTTCATTAGCAAGTTTTACTCGCTCATATTATAATTGCGCGCATTACACTTTGCAAATAGTGTGGCTGCACATGTGTGTGTTTGGTGATATTTATTTAATTCCCTTTAAACGTGTTGTTTGTTAGTTGAGGTACAAGGGATTTAAAGAAAAAAAAATCCGTAATAAAAAGTGTGTTTTAAATATTTGAACTTTTCGCCTGTAGAGAGTCGAGCTTGGATTTGCAGTAAATACGCGAAATAAAAGACATAAAAATTGAAAATTAAATAAAAATAACGCTGCCAATAATGATGACAGTAATTAGTGGCATTTCAGACGGGATAAGTAAAAGACGTTTCATTTGGATTAAATACTATGCAAAAAGTTCACGGTCTTTGGCACACATAACCTAAATTCTTTTACTTAATCTATTCAAATCGTCTGATCATCTTTTAATCATCATTTCACGTCCATCATCTTTATCACAAGTAGTAGTGCTAACCATGAGCTAATATTTTTAGCTCTTCTTCTTAATAGAATTATATTCTTATGTAATCTAATCCGCAAAAGGGATAAGGAAAACTCAAAACATTTTTTGTATATACATGCGCTTCTGAAGAGAATGAAAGGGTGAAAAAGAAAAGTGGGAACGAAGTTTTTAAAAATCAGCCTTTTTAACAGTAACCAAAATCTTGTATATGCGGCATACTATTGCGTTGGAAAAGTAAGACCAGTTTAATGTCATCTTTTTTTTAATCTATTTATTATTCTGAATTCATTTTGTCGCCTTCAAGGTAGCTCCCCTCAGATACTTTACCCTTACGCCAACGTTTCCTCGTAACAGTAGTTATATTCGGTTTCCGGAATGGTCTTCGAAACTTTCTGCAATTCATCTTGCCGACCGAGTCAAAGCTTAATCCCCGGAGTATTGTTTTGGGTATAGGAAACAGCCAGAAGTCACAAGGGGTTAAATCAAGTCAATGCCGTAGTTCTAGACCAGCATAGGTTACATTTTTAACGGGTGACGAAGAAGAGGGTGGCACATTATTGTGATGCAAAATTTTTTGCGAGTAGCTTAATGCAAAAGTAGCACTCAAATAATATTCCTTGTTAAGAGTTTGACCCGGCGGAAAGAATTCATAGAGCACAACACTATGATAATCGAAGAAAACTGTTAGCATCGTCTTGATTTTTGAGCAAATTTGGCGCGGTTTTCTCTTTTTTACCTGACCTTTTGCTCGATATTCGCTCGATTGATCGGTTGTTTCCGAGATCCAAGTCTTATCTCTCTAGTACGTTTCATCAACGATTCACAGTCGAAAATCACCTTCTTACAGGTTTTCACGCGACGCTATTTTACAAAGAATTTGATTGTTTTTGGCACCAATCGAAATTCGACGCCAAAATTTGTTTATTTATTTCTTGTCTATATGTTTCGTAAATAAGTTTACAAAGAATGGATTTAAAGGCTTAGAGATAAGTTAGATCGTATGCTGGACTATGTTAAAATTTCTGTCGCGACCATTGACTTGTTAATTGCGATCCTTTGCCGACACGGCTACTCATGCGAATAAAGGACCAAAACAACCTTTAAAATGTTGTTGACTGAATCGTCTGAAACGCCAACTGCGTCGGCAAGTTTAGTCGACAGTTTTTGAGCAGCCAATCTTTGATTTATTTGACGTGACTTTCATGGGTAGAGTTTAATAGTCGTCCGAGACGTTTAAAACCAAGCGCAACTAGAACACTAATGACGTTTATGTTGTGAAATTTGACACAGCTGTCTGTCACACAATATTTCTGATCTGCGATATACGATTGGTGTCACTTTTTGAACACAGTATTACATGGGCGTTCTAATTAATACTAATAGTATTATGGTGCTATTCGTTTTAAACGCCCTTCGACCGTTCTATTCGTATGCGAATATCTGATGAAGAATCCAGCGTAGCACTTTGGAAAATTTGACAGATGTCTAATTTCGAAATTGCTCAACTGCCTTTAAAGTAGTCGTTACCTAAGCATATAATTTTCGATGTACGCTTAAGTCTCTTAAGGAGGTAAGAATACTTTGCTTCGTCAAGATTATTTTAAAATAAAAGCTATTGTTTTACTTCTAAGTTTTATCCATTGCGAGCTGTTAATATTCAAAATTTGAAAATTTTTGTTAAAATTCTCTTTGGCTAATTTGTTAATGAGAAAATTGTTTTAAATAATTTGTTTCAAAAATTATTAATGAAGTTGTGCCGTAACATTTGTTTTGCGTCGTAAATCGTATTCTAAACTATTTGCTAATTTTAATTAAATTTCTAACCAAAGACAATTGCTTACACACATACGTTTATATTAATGAATTTTCAGGTATTATTCATTTAACAATTTTCTCTTATCATAGTTAGTTATGCAGCTACTTATTAACGTTTATCTTAAACTATTTCAATACACAAATAAAATTAACAAAAAAAAAAAAAAAAAAAAAAAAAAAAAAAAAAAAAAAAAAAAAAAAGGACAAAAACAGAAAAAGAGGAAAGGAGGAAAATTTTCCATACGTTATCAAGAAGGCAAACATTTACTTTGCTAACTACATAATTTCAAAGCACAACATCAGTTTGAAGATTTCAGACAGACTTATTCAAAGGAATCATGTATCTCGCATGCATAGATATCGTTTCTCAACTATTTGATATGATGTGTGCGTAAATAATTTCATATGTGTGTAGATATGTTGAAAGCAATGAAGATTTGAAACTCTTTATTTGTTTATCTTTCTATATTGAAAATATGGGAATGTATTCGTGTACAAGATTATTTAGATTACGTCCCACTTGTAACTTATGTAATTCCTTATATATATAATAAGCATACAAATTATTAGATTTATATATATGTATATAAAACTTTTTACTCTTTGTCATAATCTTAACAGATTTTATTTAAAGTGTATTAAACACATATTATCATACAGTTAAGTATGCCTTGAGATGTTTGTGTCTAGGGATGTTATTGCTTACTGACAATCAAATAAATGTTGTTAATTAGTAAGAGATTTTTTATCTTAATAAATTCTTCAAACTATTCAATTTATTTTAAGTTTTCCTTAATTTTTTTTTCTTCTTAACTTGTACTTATTTATCAATGGAATAATCAAGTCAGTGTTTGAGTAAATTCCACAATACCTGTCAATAACAGAAAACACTAAAGGCGCTCCAATTATGTAGATATCCATTTGTTTACTTCCATATGTAACTACATATGAAGGCTATCATTTGCCAACAACAAATAAACGAACAGATGTTGATCAAATGAGATATTTTGCAAATTTTATATTAATACAATACAACATACAATAATAATGACTTCAGTATAATAATCTAAAAAGCTTAAACGGATAAGCCTAAGGTGAATTACATAAGTCCTTAAACATATGTAAATATCTATATATGTATGAAGAAATTAGTTTCAAACCTATTATAAATAAGATTTTAATCGGTTTTAAACGAATTTCTTGATTCTTACATTTTTAAAGTGACAGAAAATGCAAAAACAAAAAAAAAACTCTCTTCTTACGTGCGATAATAATTTTAAGCTCTCTTTTTTACACGACTGCAAATTAAAGTGCTAAAGCGCTAATTCACTTGAAAAAACGCATTAATGAAAAGTTTTCGAGTAACCAACAGCATTGTTTATGTCATGTTTTTGCATGCGAGTTGCAAATTGTGGAGAACAATTTTTTCCTGTAGTACGTAATAATAAGCGTTTTATGCGTTGATTTTAGAAACTTGTGTTTATTTCAAGTGCAACGATGTAATATCTAAAATTTAGAATTTTTCTTTTTTGTATTATTCCGCTCGGGTAAAGCGGGTCGCGACCTAAATTATCGGTACGATTTTTGTACTGTGCCTCTGAATATTAACATTAATTTGATGCACGCCGGCGCTGTTCTTAAAATGTAGCAAACGATGCGAGGAGTGAAAATTTTAACTTTACACCGGTTACGCATTCTTAAGTTATAATTTATAGGAGTTTAAGTGAGATTTAAAACCTGGCATTGATTTTAATAAAAATCAATTTTTTACAAAAAGCTTAAGCTGTGTGCTACGTATTGACCGGGAATGGAGTAATATTTTGCTTATCCTAAACTTCCTTCTATGTTCTGTTTATTAACCCGAGCCGTTGCTGTTGTTTAGAATGTTAAATCTTGCTTCGATCTTGCTTACAAACTATTGCAATGTCCCATAGTAAGCACGTACATACATGTTTCGACTCAAATGAGTTTTGACTTTGGCTAAAAAAGTCTAAGGGAAAGTATGAAATAAACCGAAAGCCAAAGCGGAAATGAATATGAAAACCAACAAGTACAAGTAAGTAATTGTTTAATAATTTTTATTTGATTGTATTTATTATGGTAGATTAGGTAGTATCTGCAACAGTTTAAAAAAAAAATCTTATTCTCAAATGTACAGAATGTGCTTTGTAATGTTTAAAACGCACCTCATCTTCTTGAAGCGAAAGTTAATAATTAAATCAATCAAAACTCCGTCTGAGTCCTGACATTATTTTCCGCACTCTCATCAATTTGTACTCATTACAATCGTTCCGGTTAAAGGATTGCGATTGATTGTCCTACGAGTGAGGGGCTAACAAGTCAAAATATGCTGTAGAAGTATAGGAAGTGAAGATATTGTGATGATTGATTAGTTTGTAGTATAAATTTTAGAAATAAATTGGCAGAATTTGCAGTAGCCAAGAAGGGAATCGATCTGTAAACGTTCTTTCTGCATCAAAGTAATGTGTTGAATATTTCGGAGTAAAAATTTGTACTTAAAAAGAACAAATCTTTTTTCTTATTAGGTTAACGTATTACTCGATTAAAAATATGCTTTTTGAAGTTGCTTACCGAGTCATGTATTTGGGCATGCTATCATTACTCCAACATATCTGTGGACATGGCTAGGATTAGTAGGACACTAATTTTTATTATTTGTTTCTTGCATATTGCTATGACGTTTCTGATGCGGTGACGAATCCAACGTATAATATTTTCCGGTAGAAAAATATAGAAAATAATAGAGCAACAAATTTTTATTTCGTAAAAAAATGTAAATAAGGAAAGCTTTCAAGTTTTAAATAAACATTGTTACGTAATAATTAATTTAAAAACATAAGAAGATTATTGCTTCACATATTCTCATGTCATCACAAGCAAGTCTTGAGCAAAACAACAAATTTTATTAGATATCAAGCCAGGGGATGTTATACTGCATTTGTTGAACAATTTGTAACGCATCGGAGCTTACATGAGAGACTCTGTAAAGTATTCGTATGCTTAAAAACTTGGATTTGTTGTTGATTTACTTGTACAGTGTGCTGAGCCGCTTGTGCGTCCATTTGTCACCTGTGCGATTGGACTATGTAAGCAGTGTATATGTCCCTCTGAAATATTTTTTTGAAATTCTTGGTATCCAGACATAATATGAACCACATACATATAAATTTGAAATTTTTTAAATAATGAGTCCTCCCTTTAAGTTATAAAAAATGGGACATATAAAATTGAAACTTTCCATGCTTAGTGTTCGATTAACTGGGTAATGAAACAACTATTAACTAAAATATACTCTCACCAAAAAGTATATACCCTTCAAGCCTATGATCTAGATTAAGCTCGCATTAGAAATTTTCTAAAGTGAAGGGTGAAAATAATCGGGATTAGCTTTACAATAAGCAAGAAATTTATTTAGATTATTTAGATGCCGTCATGTATCCAAGAGTCGCATTTTCAATATCATGCTTTTCTTTTCCTAAACTTCAAGAAAAAATACTACATTTTCCCAATGATTAAAAAATAGGAAATTAAATTAATTAAAGTGAACTTTAGTTCTATCAGTTCAGGATTCTATGCTCCAAAGCTTAACTTTTTTTAACTTAAGAAGAAAATCTTTAAAATATAAGAATTTTTTTAAATTGCTTAATAATAGTTTTATGGAAATACGTATATTTCACATATACACATATACACATATATTGCCTTGGCAAAAAAGAAATTCCAGTCAACTTTCACCTCCAACCAAGGACGAAAGAGACATGGTAAGAGAGAGATAGAAATATATAGATAGATAGATAGATAGATAGAGAGAGATAGAAATAGATAGATAGATAGATAGATAGATAGAGAGAGAAAAAACATAGTGAGAGAGAGGGAGAGGAATATTTATTAAAATTTTCCTATGCATGTTAGGTTGGGAAGAATGCAATTTCAATTCGCGTTTTTCTATTTTTCACGAATTTTTAATCACATCTAATTGACGGAGAGAGCAAAAAATCATTTTTGGTTTTATCATTTTCTCTATTTGACATGAAATCATGTTTAGTGATTGTATTTGATTTTGGATTTTTGAACCAGTCTAAGGACAAATTTTCCAAACCGTTTAGTTTGTTAGGAACGCCAAAGCATTTTTAAATTCTCTAGCTAACCTGACTTTGTTCTTTCCTTTACTATATTGGAATTTATTTCCGACCGTATTAATTTGCATTTTCAAGTGGTCGAGTTTACTTGTGCTACGGTATTGATAGCAACCGGATAAAAAGGACAAATGTAAACACTTGTAATAAATGGAAAAACAATTGCATACATTTTAAGTACATACATATATCCATTTATGCACATCTTCTTATGTAAGATTTAATAAAAATTTATTTTAGAGATTAAAAGGAATTCGATAAATGGTAGACAATATCAAAAATTTTCTTCTTTAGGCAATCTATGCAAATTCAAACAAGAAAATCTGTGCAATATTGTAAGGATTTAGATATTTTTACTTACTTTTGCACTGTATGTAAAGTAACCATACAAAACGGAAACGGAAACAATTTTACATAACAACATAAGACGTCTTTGAATGTGAGTTAGCAGTGCGTTTCTTAACATTCGTTCACTTGTACGGGATAATAGTAAGCTTTTGTCATAGAAAATTACTGTAAATGCTTTACTAAGATGTCGGAGCAAAAAAAAAGAGAATAAAATGAAAAAAAATAAATAAATAAATTCTGCTACAGACTATTGTTTAATATAATGTTGTAATTTTTTTCTTTTTTTAAACTTTCCTTCTTTTCTTGAAATCGGTTTTTTAATTAAAGCAATTTTTTTTAACTTTACAACACTTATATCGGTCTCTGCCTGTCTAGAAGTCATGAATATTATAATTTTTTAATAAAACAATTTTGTTTTCTTGGAATATATTCATTTAGGCGATACAAAATATTAAATAAGTTGATAGCAAAAATTGGTCGATTTAAATGTTTCACTTTATTCTACGATACCGTATTTTACTTAATTAACTAAATCTCTTTCCGTCCTCTATTTTAACTGATAGGGAAACATTTTTTTGAATGCGTTTTCGAATGTTGTTTTCTAATTCTAACTCAGTAAATATTTACTGGTCTCGATTTTTTCATAAACATTCCTAAAAAGTCATGAAGTACTCAAAGACTGCCAACATATATAAACATGAAGCAAGAAATACTTGAGAATTTTCATATTTTTAGAAGTAATGTGTTTGAAAAATATTAGCAAATTTTTTGTGCCCTAAAACATATTGAAACACTTTAGGTGGGCAAGCCCGAGCATTAAATGTCGTGCATTGCTTCGCTTAATATAATTCTTTATCTATTTTGGCCCTCAAATACCAAAAATTATAACTTTTTATCATATTCCACCTTGCTAGAATGCTAGCAGTCGTCTGCTTGCAGGCTTCTCTAGTAAGCACTGCGCTCAAAATTTAACAAGCAGGCTTGTGTGTTATTGTGGGGGCTGGAGAAGCCTTTACATGAATTTGTTCCGGGTGCATACTGAGTTGATGTAAGCTTCTTGTACATTAAAAATTTAAGCCGGTCGATAATGCTAATGCCTTGTAGTCTAAAATTTCATCTAAGAGAATACAGGTTGACCACTCACCCTATACCACATGTGCTTATTAGTAGTACACACAAGTATACATATATAAGCCACATAGCCTTCGATGGGAGCGGAATATATATATCATGTGTACTCTGTACGATCCTTTGTTGAGGACTAAACAAAGTTCGGTGGATACAGCGCGATAGGCCTGGCTGTTGGGTACGACCCTTCGGAGAGTATTCGTGATGGTTGTGGTTATCCATTAAATAGTTAAAGGTGCAGGTAGGCTTCGACTTGCCCAGAGAAAACGTTCATATCGGGTACTCTAGTCTTTGTGTAGGCCTTCTCCCCCCTTATAGAACACAAAAGTGTGCTGAATGCTTGCACGGTGAACTTGATTCAAAAGTGAAGTTGCATAATTTTATTCAATAATTTTCTTTTAACATAATTTCACATTATTGTCAAATATTTTGTTTAATTATCTCCTAACGAATCTTACATTACTGAAAAGTATGTTGATTTTCATTTTTTGCTGTTTTTTTTTTTTAGTTATTGGATGAACTTGTTAAGAAGTTCATTATAAAAATCCTTCATTACTGTAGGTATCTTAAGGAAAATGTAGAACAATTTTTACGTTTTGTCGAAAACTGTAACTTTCATTAATAAACTTTTTGGTTTTTTTCTTTCTTGCTTTGTGCCTCTTGATGTATGTATAAAATATAATTTTAAATTACTCTAATTGGCCGTTACTTTCGTACTTGGTGGCTGTGTGCCTTAATCCTGCAGAACTTCAACACATAGCATTCCATATATGTGTATGTATGTATGTGTATATGTATGTATATAAGCTCTCTGACGAGGATACAAATGTACATTTATACGTATACATGCATGCATTCATGTGTGTGTACCCGAACACACAAGCAGAGATGCTTGTGTCTCTATTAAAATTCATCTGAATGGCTTCATTTTGATAATAATTCTCATTATAGAATTATAACCTCCTTTGTATGACATTTGAACTTACTTTACGGTCTTCATTCTCTCTCTCTCTCTCTCTCTCTCTTTCTTTCTTTCTTTCTATACGTATGCGTACGTGTATGCGTACTTTTGTAAATTGTTACACTCGGTATGGTATGTGCAATTATATTTAATTTGTCTCTTATTATTCAGCCTTCATACAACATGCACTGTGTACTTGCGTGCGTTTGTATTTGTGTTTGTGTGTGTATATGAATTTATATCTTTTTTAACGTTTTTTTTTTTCTCCACTGAACATGTGTTGACATTATAGGACCACCACCACCACCATCACCACCATCACCACCACTACCACTGTATAGCGAAAAATATGGTCGCATAACATTCCATTTAAAACGCCCATTAAAATGATTCTTTTTTTTTCTACTGTCTTGCCTATCCAGACATTTCCTGTAAGCCACACATAGCGTACATAACTTTATAATATAAATGTTTTTCATGATTTCATGACTTCTTCTGCATCTTTTTACTATTGCTATACTTATTTGTTTTTGCCTTTTTTCAATTTTAACAAAATTTAAATGTTTGTCTCTGCATCATAAATTGCCGCATTTTACGTGTACACGTACATATTTATACTCACTTTCTTATTTTTGTTCTTGTGCTCTAACCGACCTATATACATGTACATCCGTAGTCGCTGCCTTATTTGTTCATATGATGATTATTTTATTTCTTTCTTTTTATTATTTTTTGGTTTTTTAGTTACTATTCCTTTACTAGACCCCTCAATGCATGTAACACAGTAGCGTAATTGCATAGAAGAAATTTACTTTTGTTTTAAGGCGTATTTTAGATACCTTTCATCTGAATCGGATATTGAAAAACCGCAAGACTTTTTACTTTCTGTAGGTCACCTGATTGCTAGGAATTATTTTTGGGTCGAAATGCTTGGCGTCCTTGGTAATTATTTGTGCCGCATATAAGTTGAATTATTTAACTTTTTTTTTTTTTTTTGTTTGTAAAAATATTTATTTAATTTTTCGAAAGCAATTATAATTTATTAAAAAAAAATTGAATTTCACGACGTTTAATAACATTTGCAAGCGGAAATTTTACGTCATTTTTGTATATTTTTTAAACAATAAAGCTTCATATGAATACCTTTTCAAAGATGTTTTAAATTTATAAATTTTAATTAATTATACGCCAGCAAATCGGCAAACCTTCTTCGTTTTGTTACTTTTTTATGGGAACTTGTAAGTGGGTCCATATTTAATGGGCAGAAATAAAAACTCTATTTAGAGTTTCAGTTTTATAAAGATAGGCTTTCCTAAATCCTCTAAAAACTGTTTTTTTTATTTTTTATTTCAAACGATCAGTCAAACAATATTAACAAACGTTTGAATCAGACGGAACGACAGACAGATGCACGCAAGGATTTAGCTTACGCCTTGTCAGTCTTTTAGTAAGTGTGAGCATATTTATTGTATTTTTATTAATATCAAAAGACTTGCAGGTCACGAAGAAATTCTGCTTCCTGTTGCTTAGGGGACATCTGTTGTAAATTCTAGTCAGAGAATACAAATTTAGATTACAGAATTTTATATTAAGTTTTGTTTACGACAAAGCTTCAACAAACACAAAAGTGGCAGTAGAGAAGTAGGGAAGAGAGGCGCGAACGAAAGGACGTATAGACAGAGGGATGGAAGATCGAAGTGAAAAGCTTAAATTGAATGAAAGCCAAAAAAATAAATAAATAGGTAAATAAGCATATATATATATATATATATATATATGCGTATATATATATAGTGTGTCCATAAATAAGTTCCCTGCATTGAAATTTGTCGTTTTATAAAATCTGTATATTCAATTCTCCCGAATATTAGGTATATATATAAACACCGAGCTTTACTTTATTTTTAACTGGGTTAAGTCGAGAATGGAGCGAAAATGCAGTAAGCCTCGAAAAAGTTAGAAAGTAGTTTACAAGATTTCGCACAAAAATATTTTTGTCTTGCAAATAATGGAATTCGCATAGCAAAACCAAACGCGGAAGTAAACTTCAACATAGGCTAGGAAGGTTTCCTAGAAGGTTGCAGTGTATTTTCCAGATCTGTCTTCTCCTGATTGTCACTAGCTCAGATCGACGCAGGCATATTTCGCAGATCAGCGATTCACAGAAGCTAAAGATATCCGAAAATGATCTGAAGAATGTTTCGAGCCGAAATCGACGAGGGCGTCCGCAAGATACCCGATAAATGAGTGAAGACCATCGATAATAGTGGTAATTAGTTCGATTATTGAGCTTTCTAATAAGTATGTTTTGAATGCATTTGAATTTTCTTAAAAGACACTGAGAATTTATTTGCAAACCCAACATATATAAATGTATATATATATGTTATGCTATATGGAACCAGAAATTCAATTATGTAGATTTGTTATGTTATAATAACATATATATTAATATATATATCTATTATATTAATGTATATATAAATACGTATATATGCTATATGAGACTCGTTGTCTTTACAACCGAAATAACGAATTTAGTATACAAGTAGCGTCCGTTGATTGGTATAAAAAAATTTTTTTTTTTTATTTCGCACAATCTAAAGGAAAAAAAACGGTGAAACATTCTCATAAAAATTTCTTGAATAATTTAATTTTTTGTTTCTTGCTGGAGTCAGTTTATCAGATTATTATAATTTATTTTTTTTTTTTTTTGGTTTTTTGATAATAGCAACAAAACTATTTTAACTTATAAAAGTTAAAGAAGTAGTAAAATTCTTGGAAAATAGTGAGTGAAATCATGGAAAACCTGACTGAAATTTTTTTGGAAAGATTGTACATTCTATGTGACGGTCGCTAAATATTGTATCGATTATATACTGCTACTCTGTTCAATATTTTGGTGGTGTTTAACAACGAAGCTTCTTCGAACATCGTTGATCTCTGCATACCAGCACTTTCTTAATGTGTGTTAAACTGTGACTTGAATAAAGAAAGTGACTAAAAGGGTTTGTTGGGCGTTAAAAAAAGTTTTTACATACTTCTTGGCTAAATTTGTCGCAACAAAATGAAAAATGAAAATGTTAATATGTGATAAGGTTCGACAAAGGCAAAGTCATTTGCAATCTAGCAATCGGCAATAGGTGATTCACTGTGGCAACAAACAAATCTATATGATAACGTATGCAGAGGTCACGAACAATCGCCTCCCTGTTTCTATACGCACCGCCAATGATGGGAGGTGTATTTTTCTTTTCTATCAACAACGTTTACAACACTGACAAGTGAGCTTTAGGGAGATGTTATCCAGTACACATATATGTTCTTGATAAATATAAAATCTTAAATCGTTGTATGCACGTCCGTCCGTCCGGCGGTCCGTCTCTACAGATGTGTATGAAAAACAATCGCCCCAGGACTTCATATTTTTGCTTATTACCTATAAACTATAATAGGTAATATGATAAATATTTTCCCGTATGGAGAAATGGAAAAAGTCGCCCTCGACTATCCAGTATTATAGAACATTGAAATTTCATTTTTATACCCTATACCACCATTCGCTGTGCGGATTTGTGCCACTTGAGATCGAACAATCTTTACTAAAACAATTCGGAATAAATCTAAACTTGTCTGTCTGTCTGTCTCTCTGATGCCTGTTCAACCTAAAGATCGCAAATTTTTGAGATAATTTGATGAAACTTGGTAATCCGGCGTATTTTCGCCAAAGGGCAAACGCTGACAACCACGGCCCGGATTTGATCACGTTTAATACGACTTAACGTAACACGCTTTGTTTCGAAGACTACTTATAAGAATAATTGGATTAAGCGAAGTGGTGTAGAGTGTTTAATACTTCGCCCTGTTTTTATTGGTTTGCCTATATGAGATCAAGGAAATGTGGATTAAAGATTCGGTTAAAACAGAGTTTTAATTGTTAATTTTCTTTCATTTCTCGCCGATCGCTAATATGAAAAAATTTGTTAAATGTAATCATCCTTAAAGGCAATCATGTATCATTTTCTAGACCCTTCTTTCTGATTATTCTAGTATTTCGGGAAAATATGGTTTTTCTGGTCTATCAAAAATCTAAGCACCAGACTTCGGTTTTCTATTTAGAAAACTTTTGAACTTCTGGGCTTTGAGAACTTTTACAAAAATACAAAAACATACAAACATAAAACGTAGGAATTAGGAGATAACATATATGAAAGAGAAAACATATAAGAACGTTATGTATGCTCTAAGAGTCAACTTCTGTATGACAACTACTTTAGGCACTTGTAAATCTTATATCCGCCAAAAGTTTTTTTTTTTTGGAATTTTTACACCTAACTTTGGTAGAATTTCCAGCAACAGAGCCGGGTCATCTATGAAATTCAAAACATATTACATACTATTGTTGGTATTTTTTTAACCGGGCAGTTGCATTTAATATTGCTGGTACTTCAACACCGATTCACGCACCCGTAACGATTGTGCTTTAAAATACTGTAAAATCTGAACGGCATGAGTATATGGTACAAATATACAAACGTTTATCTGTATCCAGCCAAATATGCTCTCATAATGACAATAAAAGATAATGACATTTTGATTGGATAAAAAGAAAAGAAAAACACTATACAACACAACATCATAAAAAAGAATAGATAACAAGCATAGAGAGACAGACCGACGATGGCGAAGATAAAGGTACTGATTGGTTTTGGCATACGCGGATACTCGCTTGTATGTGTTTTGTACGCGTAAACTATATGACATGAAAAAAAAGAAGAAAAATCCCCTCGACAAATATATCCATAAACAAAAGCAGCTTGAGTGAGGGAAAAAAAAAATTACCAAGCTTAGCTTGCTTGGCGTTGAATCAGAAACAAAAAAGGGGCAAGAAGGAAAAAAAGCAATGACGTGTGTCGTTGAAGTGTTTTTTAAGTCTGCGTGAGTAAAATTGGCGCCAATTGATTTTGTATGCTTATAACTAAACATATTGACCATACGAGTGGCTGTTTTACATGCACATATAAAAAGAATCAAGTGGCCAAAATGCAAAAATTAAAAAAAAAAAAAAAAGAGAACAAAACTGAGTACGAATCTTTCAGACAACACGTGTTCTCGATGTGAATGCTGAAGCATGGAAATTTTTTTACATTAAGTGGAATACATCGACAACGGCTGACTACTATGTGCTTTTGTTTTTTTTTTTTTTTTTCCTGATGACAGGATATTCTAACAGAAGCCTCAAGCCATAAACGTGCCTATTATTGAAAACTAAGCAAAACAAGTATACCCATGCATTGCCATAAAAAATTATTTTGTATGTATGAAGATGTGTGAATTCAACAAACTATTATTGACTAGTTTTGAGCGAGCAATGTGAATATTTTTATATTTCATTGCAGTTTTACAGACATATCAGCCAAGCAGTCAAGCTCTGCTGGTGAGAATATTTATTGGAGTCTTTACACGTTGTATGCTAAATAAAAGGTCCAGTAGTCTGCATATGAAATGGGCCGTTGGATCGAAGGCGGATAAACACGACCAACCAAATTTTTTTGCTCCAAGTATGGATACGGTGTAAAGACTCAAGGAAGCCAACTTGCATTATATGTATGTCTTCAAAGCAAAGACGAGGACTCTTCGGATAATCCGATCCCAACTCTAAGTAAAAGCGAAAGGTGCCAGGTGCTTTCTCAGGATCTTTAACTGCAACACACAACGAAGGCATACGACCCTCGAACCCTCTGATCCGCAGACCTGGTGGTATTAATTTGAACATGAGATGTTGCCTTTGAAGGACTTCATAATATTGTCGTTTGCAACTCGGAAGGAAAACCGTGGTATAGTACTTTGGTGATGTCGTGAATATTTGGAAATACTGTGAGAGCGTTATACATGCTGAAATTGTGATTTCTGGAGTTTAATGGCTATAAAAATTTAGCATGCGTTAATCCCTCTTGGGTTAGTTCGTCCTGGCATCTATGACAACAGTCACAACGATATAAGAAATTTGCTGACAAAAAATTGCATTTTTTTACGGCGACTATAAACTATAAGCTTTTTCTGTCTCTTTGCATGTTAGATTTGTTTCGAATGTTTTCAAGTTCTGAATAAAAGCCAAATGCCTAAACTATTCTCCTTGCGAGAAGAGGGTGGTTCGGTATACTAAATAAAGTAAGAGTAGTGAGATAGGGCACGTCTCATATCTCGCCCAACTTGTAAAATGGACCCAGTGTTGGCCTTAATGAGCAAATAGATTATTACATAAGTTTAGTAGGAAATTGACGCTTTCGATGCTTTCCATAAAATTTTTAAAGAAAATCAATTTAATTTATAAATGAATGGTTGAAAGCTTGATTGAAAGTCGTTTTCAGCTAGTTGCCAATGAAAATATATATTGGATGTGTATTTATGTGTATGTGTGAGCGTAAAAGAAAACAGAAATGTTCAACGTGAGAGTTAAATGTGCTGATGACTCTTTAGGACAACGCATACAAAGCAATTCGAGCGTTCACGTACCATGATAACGTTTTTATTTAGTTTTTCATTTTTCGGCATTGTTGTTCCGTTTCTTGCTCTTTGCGATTCTAGCAAATTTAAGTGTTGATATTAGGGTCGACATAATGTTGCAAGTACCAACCATTGGCAAGTTTTTTCCTCTATTTTTTCCACAAAAATAAGTTCAGAGTACAAGAAGCAACAAGAAAAGGCCTTTGGCAAATACGACATACAGACAGACAGACAGACAGACAGGCGAAGAGATAGAGGAATGGAAAAACATAAACCCAAACTTTATATGGAGAAAATCGAAGTTGTGAAAAGAACTAGGCAAAAAAATTTTGTACGGCACATTGCCAAAATTGTGATAAGCAAACTATGAAAATGAATTTCCTGGATGTGCTTCAATTACTTACTTAAAGGGGTTTGATATTCAATGCATATTTCCTTGAAACTCTTAACATATTCAACAAATCAATTTTACATTTTTTTTTAATCTTTTTGCTACTTTTGCTTGTTAAACGTAGGGAGGAAAAAGAACAAATCATTGATGCATGCAATTATGTATAACGGAAATGTGTACTTTTGTATATGAATTGCTTTGAATATCTGTTTTTCTTTTCTATAAAATTTTTCTTTTTTTTAAAAATTTTATTATTAAGTTGAGAAAAAAATAAAAACTACAATATAAACTGAAGTCTTCTTTTATGAACAAAAAAGAAAAGCGAAGAAAAAAAACCTAAGATACTTTTTTTTTATCCTTTATTTTCTTTTTGTGACTGCTTACGGTCCCTAAGTTGTTTGTAAATCTATCTCTTTCTAATTCATTTAAGCTATTTGTTACACTGTTGGTTAAACTCTTGATTTATCTTACTTGGCTTAACTTTTCATAGAGTTTCGATTTGAGCACTTAACTTATACCGAGCAGTGATGCTTGATATTCTCCTTTCCAGAGTTACTTACGTTATTATGCATTTTATTTCACCCCAACGTAGACATTGATTAAATGAAGTGTAGTAGGCCTGTGGTATAAAAAATTTTTCATTCATTCATTTCCTTTTTCTTTTTTTTTTTTCAATTCTTGCTATCATTACTTTATGTCCTTGACTGTGTTTGAGTGGTGGTTTTGCTAATAACTTCAAGTGCTTTTAAATGCATTTCAAATGAATGACCGACTGCTCTTGAGAAAAACTTGTTGTTGCCTTAGACTTATAATGTAACTATTCCTTGTTGTTGTTGTTTTTTGATCTTATTGCGGTGTCTGTTATGGAGATGAAGGCCTAAAGAAATAAGTTAAATAAAGTGTATGTGCTTCACTAAAATAAATTCATTTGTCATCCGAAAAGTATACTAGAGTTCTTTTTGAATGAATACAAAACCTTAAGAAATTAAAACAAAAATATCCCAATGAACAATTTATGAAAACTGCAAGAGTGTTCGCAGGTAAGTCGTCTGTCGATTTAATTGTTTCTCTTTGGAATAAAGCGAAAACAGATTTTGCATTCAAGATAAGTTAGTTACAATTCATATCCAACGATTTTGAAAAATAAGTAGCGTTGCTTTTGTTTTTGAATTCCTGGCTCCATCAGTATTGATTACATGTGCGAGATAAATAAGTGAAATTAGTTCTCCTCATTTAGCGTGAAATAAAATTACTATTCTTGTACAGCACCTTTATATTATTAGCTAGCGTTGACGAAGCGATTCTTACCGTATGTTGTAGCACTAACGATGCGGGATATATTAAGTTTGGAGGGATTTATGTAGAAACGAGTTTGAATATAAATTCGAGTTTAAATAGCAAAGACACCTTCCATCTGCCTTAAAAGAGCTCTGTAAACACAGTAACAGAGCTCTACTTAGTAGCTATGGCTAAGACGTGGTTGAACTTGGGAAGCTCCTCCGTCCATATTAGGAAACGCAAAACTTCCTGAATCTATATAGAAACACCTTTCAAACAAGCTAAACTAAATTCAAGTTCGTCTTTCCAGAACTATTGTTATCAAATTTTTTAAATTCAATATGTTAGCATAAATCAACTATGGGAATATGGTCAAGTTCGAGACTCTGGTGTGGCCAAACCAAAAAATTCCAACGATATCATAAGAAAGTATATAAAAATTCCTTTCAAGTCAGCGAATTTGCCCACATATTAATCCTAACTACTTAACCGAGCTCTTCTAGGACGTTACAGAACACTGTTAGGGTGTTTACAGACTTCAGTTAAAGTAATTGGTAGGTATCTTGGCTAGTTAAGCCGAATTTACCTTCACACTCTTTGTGCAGCGTCTAGAAGAACTCTGAATAATTTTGTGAATCAATATTAAACTATCTGTCTAACCTTTCGCTTATGTCCAATGTCGTCCATATATTTTTCTGTTCAATCTACATGGTAGGCGTTTTGAAAGATTTTAATCAAAGTTGGTATATTCACTTTTTTTGGTTCAAGAGCGCTTTCTATTGAAAATATTTTGGATCGGAGCATTTTACGACCAATATCCATGTGGGGCTTCCTCTTGAAAAAATTATTACACGAAAAAATTTGCAATATTCGAATTTGTTTACAAAAATTTCCTCGTAATATTTGTCATCTCTCATATGACGGTTTCTATTAAAAATTAAATCTGCATTCTAAGCTTTCATATTGCGCGGTAGAAAGTGATCCGAAATAGACCGCATCCCACACAAGAACTTCTATGAAAAGTATGCCTACGTATAAAACCCATGGGAAATTTCCAAGAAAAGTATATGGGGGACTGTACAAGACGCAGTTGTGTGCGATACCTGACGGCTGCATTGAAAACTATAAGCTTGTCTCTCATTGTTTATGTATTCATATATATATATATATCTGCCGTTTGCAATGACGATAATTTGAATTTTTTCATCGACATTTTCAGTGGCATTCATTCTGGTGACCATTGAACAATTTGCACGAAAAATGCATTTAATATAGCATTCGAATGCAATACTTTTCAATGTATTCATTACATGTCCTCCTGCAATCGGCGCTTTCTTCCATTATTCCAATGTTATTTGCTTTAACCGCATCGACATTTGTACCAATTATGTCACACCGTATACACGTCAAAGTTTGTTATTATTACTATTGTCATTGTATATACATAGTTTTTTTTTTTTTATTGTTTACAAGCAAATGTGGTAATAGTCTCAGTTGATTTCCGTGGCCACGGAAGCAGATCTACCATTACATATTTATAGTCAAATTATTCAACTTGGATGTTCATTCCTTATTAATGATAAAACTGAACGTTTATAACTTGACTGCCTTTCACTGTAACAAACTTTTTTAAATATTTATTAAAAAAAAAAAAAAAAATATTTCTCTTATTTTCCAACTTTGATAATAAAATATTCCATGAAAAGTAAAAAATACCGTCTTTCTTAAAAATTCATCTTGAATTGTATGTAATGCGAAAGGACCGTTGCTTTCTCTTAAACCAACAACCTTGAACTATAGTAAAAACTGCCAAAAAAGGGCAAAAAAGAGAAGAATGTATTTATAAGCAGTATGAAGTACGAAAATTTCAAACAAATGGAATTATTAAAGAAAGCAAAAAAAAATTCTGTGTGTGCGCACATATGTGCCTAAATAGCATATATAAGTACAGTTGCCTTCATATGCATATCTTCCTATACAAATATTTTCATACATATGTATGTATATATTTATGTATGTATTTGTATATGTATATATATATATATATATATATATATATATATATATGTATGTATATATTTACGTGTACATACATCTGGGGTTTTTAGTTTGGGTAGAATGCAATCTTAGAGAAAATTGGGTCACATATGTATGTAAACAGTACCAAAAGCCATAAAGTTTTTTTCTTTTTTGGGTTTTTCATTACGAAATAGCGAAAATAGTTAAAATCTGTCAGCTTTTTCATTGCATTGACCTGTTAAGAAACTTTTTATAACTTTGTTCTTTTGTACAAAAAGTTTTTTTTTGCAAAGAGTATGAAATAAATTATTCAAAATCTTAAGATGAAGAAAAATTCTCACTATGATTTTATGATTGGAGAATTTCCCTTGGTATCTATATATTCCTGCTGAAGTAGGCTGATCAAACTTTATGCACTTCTTTTTGAGACTCACTTTTTCACGACACTGAGAGTGTGATGTGAGATATGAAAGAACGCTGTTTACGTTTCCTTTTATACGAAAGGCAATGAGTCCCTTCTTTCTTCTCTTTCGAGCAGTATTCTGTTTTTGCTAAAAAATGTTAGTCATTTTAATATAATCAATAACTACTCATACTCAATAAGCCATTCGATATTGAAGAAAATCACGTTTGGTAACATTATGCACTTCCTTTTGCACGATTTCCATAAGAGCTTGAATATCACGTTAAAGTATCTTCAAAAATGTGCGCATACAACAAACATGCTTTCACTTACGACGTTATAATTCGATTTCCATCGGCTTTCATGAACTTTCTCCAGCACAAAATTTCTTAACTGTAGGAAGAATCTATTACAAGGAGAGTGGAAAAATGTCGCGTATAAAGTTGTTGTTGAAATCTATGCAGTTTTTTCCTTTGCGTGAGCACCTACTATCGGAGAACATGATGCTCCGCCTGTGATGAAGGACCTAATTTTTAGCTGGGATCACTTTTTTATTGCTGAGCGTACTCCTCATAGACAAAAATGAAAGTTTATTTCAATGATCCTATAGAAAATTTAATGGCGAGAGTGACGAAGATAAGTAAAACAGGTAAGAAAAGTATATTCGGTCGTGACCGAATTTTTTATATCCATAATCGTTATACTAAAAAAAGACATAAGAAGAACATCATTTTCATTCTCTATAGTATGAAGTGGGTATAGCTGATTTTTTCTATTTGCAAAATAAAAATTTTTGTCGTATTGTGGGCGTATCCTTTGAAAAGTTTAGGTCAATTCCAAATTCTTTTGCAAATTTATAGGCGATATACTTTATAAGGTTTTGAAGCACCTTATAAAGCTATTGAAAAAAACAATTAAATTTTGATACACTATAATATTGAGTAGGCGTGGTCAATTTTTTTCATTTTTTTCCATTTTTGTATACAGTGCTGAGGAAAAAACTAACTTTTCATTCTCTTTGAAAAACAGAGGTGTTCTCACCTTATGTGGTGCTGTGGGCGTATCCTTCAACCGATTTTGCCCATTTTCAATACCAATTTTGAAGGCGATAGCTTAATTTTTGCAGGCAGGAAAAGATGCTTAAATATACTTGAAATTTGATGCTGATCAAGAGTACATGTATTTTGTAGGGTCTCTGCAAGGGCGAGGAATCACTCTTACATCATCTGCATACATCCCTATGCGGGACGACTTAGTCACATGCGGATTATATAAGTTAAGTTTATTGAATATTCAGGTTCTTAACAAATTTATAATTTTAACTGTTAAGTTTATTGAATCTTTTAATTCAAGTTAAGTTTATTCAATATTCAGGTTCTTAACAAATTTATAATTTTAACAGTTAAGTTTATTGAATGTTTTAATTCAAGTTAAGTTTATTCAATATTCAGGTTCTTAACAAATTTATCATTTTAACAATGTTTTGCTTATGGGAACACACGATAAAAGACTATTCATTTTTACAATTTAGGTTTAGAAGAAACCTCGGTTTCTTGATAGCCAGCACTTGTGTTTAGAGTAGGGTGCTATAGGATATTGGTGGGAATTGTTTATNTTAGAGTAGGGTGCTATAGGATATTGGTGGGAATTGTTTATGGTAGGGTGCTATAGGATATGGGTGAGAGTGTTTACAATGAGTTCATATGACACTCATTGTTTATGAAATTATAGTTTGTTTATTTTACCCGTAAAGAATTTGAGCAGTCATTGGAATGGTCCTTAACTTATATATTGAAAATGAGAAACTGAAAATTTTTTCGCTTCGATATATTTTCCAAGCGAGGCTTATTTTATGTCGTCCTTCTCAATCGCTTAAATTGAATTTTCTTTAATATGATGTACAAAATTATTTGTTATAGTGAATATATGAGATTTATGAATATTTTTTTTTGTGGCGTTTCTTTCTGCAGTTTCTATCTACCGTGGGAAGATAGGTTGACCTGTATCTTCTGTCTCACTAATTAAGGCTTCCAGAGTAGGGTATAATAAATATCTTGCATTTTCTTGCTTCCTTTTTTATTATCAATTCGATTCCAGTCGATGGCTTGGCATATTATTAAAAAATCTTCTACTAAGCTACAAAAGTTTCATGGTTTAATCGAAACCATAAAGTTGGGTTAACACAATAGCGTTGCATATATGTTTTCCATATCACGCACACATATAATAGATTAAAGAATCTTCACAAAACGAAAGATACACATGCGGTATGTACAAAGAGATGTATATTATTGTGATTTGTTAAGACATATGCACACACACACACACATACGCAACCGCAAACAAATTTTGGGTGATGAATACGAACCTAAATATTTTGGTTTTACATGTGTTTAGATTGAAGCCGAGCTGAAAAAGAGGCGAGAGTAAGAAAATTCTTTGAATTATATAAAACGTAGCACATTACGTCACGTAGTGTCATGTCATCGCATACATCAGGCATCACAGGGAAACAAAACTGTCACGTCATCTTGTTGTCTCAAAGTGTTGCATATAAAATAGGCAACAGCAAAATACACGCGTACACATACCGTTACTGGAATTATTTCCTTTCTAAACATTCAACGATTTTGAAAGGAAGTTGAAGAAAATGAATAAATCCTATACACACATGCAGACACACACACATACACTTATATATATATATATATATATATATATATATATATACTTTATTTAATCATATACATATATATATATATATATGTACATACATTATATACATATGTAGCGCACGCATGCACAGACGCGCGGCGAAAACGGAAATGGCAACTACTTCGGTATAAATGATGTTATATGGTATAGTAAGTGAACGAAAATGTTTCAAAATTCTGAATGTGTGCAATTTTGAAGAAAATTTTTGTATTCCTCAGGAAATGTTATATTCACCGACATGCATATACATATATGTACGGCCAGGTATGTATATATATGTAAAGCGAAATAATAGCAAAGTTAAAAAATATTTGACTGACATACTGACAGTCAAAAAGACAGACAGACAATTTAGTTTAGTTTACGTTTTAGTTGAGTAAAAGTCTTCTAGATCACGTACTACGTACATATTCTTCGTGTTGTAGATTTCTATTTGACACCGAGGATGTTGAAAATTTTATTCTTTTGTGTTTTGGTTTAGATAAACCTTTTTCTTACCACGAAAGCAAAATGAAAGCAACAATAAGTTAAAATCCATTTGATTGTCATTAGCGGCACTCATGAGGCGTTTGTTGTTCACAATGTTATTTTCTTTCATTGTGATTTAATACGTTTTAACTGCATAATCTGCAAATATTTGGTTGTGTGGCAGGCAAGAAAATGTACGTTTGACTGACAGTTGTTATATCCATTACCCGAAAGTAAAGATGACAAGAAATTCCTTTTTGCCATTAATAAGCTTTAAAAGCCGAGAAAATAATATTTAGATAAACTATGTTAGTAACCAATTGTCGCTGATTGTCAATTGGGTTATTTATGTTTTTTTTTTTTTTGGTCCAGTTTCTTATCATAGAGTTTTATAATGTCTCATGCAGATAATTATACAAGCGAAACCTTGACTTGAGATTCAAAAAGTCAACTAAGAGCTTTTTGAAACATTTTTATCAGCTCTAAACTTTTCCTGAGTGAATTCATGCAAATCGAGTAAAGTAATGTTAAGAATAGAACTATTGACGATGTTTTCCTTCTGATATCCTTTTTTCGTGAAATCGCCACAGCTGCAGAAATGAGGGTAAGAATATCAAATTTGGCGCACAGTCACGCCCACAATAGATTGAACTATTGACGATGTTTTTCTTCCGATATCCTTTTTTCGTGAAATCGCCACAGCTGCACAAATGAGGATAAGAAGATGAAATTTGGCGCACAGTTACTCCCACAATAGATTAAAAAGAAAAACGACTTAGCTGTTCATTGAGATCACCTTCATGTTCAGTCTAAAAATGGTTACAATATTTACTAACACGAACGAAATTAACGATGAGATTTTAATTCCGGTTTATTTCCCATTTACTTTAATGCACGTTAGCATGTTCTTCAGTGAATTAAAAATAAATTAGAGATGAATTAAAAGTAAATTTAAATTAAAATTTAATGATGTAATTGTGGCCATTGGGCAAACCGTTCGGAGCCAATTTTGGAAGGAATATGTGAGTGGTTGTAAAAAATATTTGAATAGTAGAAAAATATGAAACACAGTCTGTGTTTTTTCAAAGTTGTTTCAGTCCCTTCTATATTGTGGACGTGTATATAGGTCCGTTTTTAACTTCATACTTTTACTCGATTAAGGAATATTTGTGCCGAATTTTTGCTCTCTCTGCGATTGTGCTAATTTCACAAAGAAGTGGATCAAAATGTTTGCTTTTGAGCTTTGTTTGAATTTGAGATTTGTTTGAATTTGTGATTATCTTGAAAAGATTTTCAAATTGAGTTCAAACGTCAGACCAAAAGCAAGAAGGACGTGCAAAATTATTGATAATTGAGCAACCAACGATTTGCAGAAGGTAGTTAAAATGTAGCAAGAGAAACGTTTGGTAGCTCAGCTTAAAATATTTGATATCTCTCACGTATGAAAAAATTCAGGTGATAAAAAATGTATAAATTGTAGTTATTTAAATTAAAAAAAAAGCGTTAATGAATTCGGGCATTACGCAGCATAACAACTTTCAAAATCGTGCCGTGAGGCTTTTTAAAGGATTCATTAATACCAACTAGAAAATGTGTTAATGCACTCAATGTATTAACCAGAAATGGCTTTTTCTAATTATCGCTCCATTCTGCGCAAAGCCTGCATAAAAAACCTGGTGTGATTTATAGGCAGGTTCGTTCCTTTTCATTTCCAGAAAAAAAAAGAATTGTTATGCTAACAGAAAGGTAGAAAAGGAGTGTAAGTAACCGACCGCGAACCGTTTCAGTAAAGTATGGCGTACATTCTTTTTACTACTAAACTTTCAATTTTGCTAAACAATCTCCAAAAGCTAAAATCGGTTTTGATGTCCTCAACATCAGCTCAGGAAAAATCATTAAAAATACTCCAAAATTTAGAAGCTTCTCTTCTTGAACCCGAAGAAGAATTTCACACTGCCTTTAAAGGCATAAGTCACTCCAAAGGTGGAAGTAGGTGGAAGGAACACAGAAGAAAAAATAATCGAACAATAGCATTCGATAGAATTATTAAGCATATACTTAAGTATGAAAAGAAAGAGAAATATAAAGAAATGGCAGCACAGGCGCCATTCCAGCGATACATGCAAGATAACTGGCGAAAATCTGTATACAAAAAGAAAAAATCCCTTAATCTCTATGACTGCAAGTATAGATGTACGTAAGGACTTACAAAAATATCGGTTTTCGTGTCATTTGAAAGAACAAGTTCTATTTTCAAATAATGCTTAACTTAAATAATCAAAGATTCCTTACATGTACTTAGAGGCGGCGTTTTGAAGATATTCTTAAAAAAATAGGAATAAAATGACTAAAAAAAAGTTTTTTAGGTCATCTGCGCCACTTTCAAAGATCGTGTTTCGAGAAAACCGCGTTCACTGCTATATAATCATATTCGGAATATCAGATTTTATGATGTGATACTCACACTCTCACTATGATCGTTTTATATCATCGTCGACTTTCTATGGCATCATTTAAGTTAGTAAAAGAATAGATTATCTGAAAAATATAGAGGGGCCATGCCCCTTAAGCTTACGTTCTCTCAGCATCGTAGGAATGGCTGTGTTATGGCGAGAAAAAAGAAAAAAACAACAAAAACTTTTTTTGTTTGTTTTTGAAATATCTTCGGAGTAGGAATGACATTATACATGGAAAACTCTCCATGCAATTAAGTGTAACAGGCATCGTACATGCAAACAAGAATAGCAACCCAGAAAAATGACAACAGCATAAAACAATTTGCAATTTGATTGTCGTAAAAATTTATAACGAAAAACAGTAAAACATGGCTTTAATCAATTAAAAATTCGAAACATGTTCTTACGTCACTACCATTACCAATGAATATTGCAATTTATAAACGAACATATATCTACAAAATAGATGCACACACATTCATATTACTAATAACATATCCGTGTTTATCGGTACATTGTTCTATTTATGGATATTGTAATAAAATCCGCCCTCTTTTTGTCTACTGTCAGTTTATTTAGCTATTTGAACGTAAATAATTCGTATACTCGTTTGTAATTTAACTATAAATACAGTGAAATGTAAAAACAGGCAAACAGGGAGACAGGTATGTAAATGTGCATAACTTTGCAAATATTCACACACACATACGCATGTCCGTCTACTCGAAATTATTAAAACTTACCAAACCCATCAATTTCATATAAAATATTTGCAAGTATGTAAAATGATTCTTGCTGAACGTTACAAATGTATTTTTAGGCTACGATGCATGCACATGTATGCATGTATGTATGTTTTAGCGATTTAGTATCGTATGCAAAAATTCTACAATATTTCAAAATAATTCATACTATGGTGCACAAAAATCAGAAAAAAAATAAAAAAAAATACAAATACATGTAAGCGCATAAACATATGCACACATTGGCAACATGGTATGTATTTTTGTGTTATCTGTTTGACACTATAGTACCATAGTAGCGGTAAACAATTGATTATGTATTCTGAATGTTGGATTGTCGCGACAAAATTTAATTCGGTTCTTATGGGACCAACAAGCTGAACATTGAGCAAATGCACAATAGGCCACATGTTTATAATATCTGCGTATGTGTGCATGTATACATGTAAGTCTACGTATCGATCAATACCCTCAATTTGGTCATACATTGTTTATACAAATTCACATTGCTTTATATATGAATACGCTGTGTACGAAGGCACGTACTATACATGTATGCGTATATCGATAGATTTGTAGAGAGATTTGTATAGACACTCTAGCATTAAGTTAATAATGTAAGCACGTACAATAAGCCTAGTGGAGCGAATAAGAGCATTGGAAAAAGAATAAAAAAAAAAGAAACACTGAACAGCACTAACAATAACAATAAACAGAAGAATTGCTGTGTTTGTATGGAAATTATAAAACAAGCAGACGAATAAGTGGATAGAAAGTTTACCTATTCAGAACGGAACGAAAATTGTCAAAGTTCAAAAAATTAGCCAACACACAAGAGTTTACATATTTCTCTTCATTAGACGAAAAGGCAGAGGAAACAAAAATATATTAACTTTCCAAGCTTATGTGGTAAACTCTGAAGTATATTTAAAAAATCCTTTTAAATAGTGTTAAGAACAAGAACAAACTTATGGGAATTAATTCGAGATGAGATTGCTTTTGCATGGACTGAAGAATAAGTCTCAGGGTTTGTCTGAATAATGATTATCCACTGTCCAATAACTGATAACAAGATAGAAAAGCCCAGGTTATAAAAAGAGATTCAAATTGCTTATGTTTTGAGAACGAAAACACTGTTGAGTTAGGAAATTTCAAATACACGTATACATAGCAATAATCGCAAATGCAAACCTGCTTAGTTTTCGATTCTAATGATCTTAATGATTTTGATGATATTTGAAACTATTCAAGTGATTTTTATTGCAGTGGCGTATAACGGAACATATTTCTAATTTGAACACTATTCTCAAATATGATTTTTGTACACTTTTGTTGTTACACTACACACTGAGTACGTTAAATACATGCCGACTCAAAACAGACCCGTCTTTTATTATATCGAGCGATTTAGAATAATTTTTCTAAAATTAATTTAAGCTTGTGTGTCCGTATTTCTGCTTGAGTGTTTGACGTCTAAATATTTTTGCTTTGAGCCCGGAGATCGAAAATTTTGAAGTTATTTTGACGGAATTTATTACATTGATTTGTTTGGCTTCAAGGACGAAAGCTAATATAAAATGGATTGGACCAAACAATTTCTGCTCGGGCAATTCCCATATAACAAACTATTTGAAACTCATATAAAAACAATATAATTAAATAATAATAATAATAAAATAAAAACAATTTTCATTTTTAATAGTTCTCTACAAATATAGGTACAAAACAGTTTTTGGGTATATAGAGTAAATGCACAAAATTTGGATTCTCTAGGACCATTTTTTGAACACTCCTCCATCTCGCTCCTCCTCTTGGCAAAAAATAACCATTTATATGATTACAAGATCGAGTTTTTAGATATGTATAATGAAAGTTGGTTCAGAAAAGCAGTTTCGCGTGTAAACTTGCCACAATATGTTTGGATCACATAGTTTGATGTTTTGGAGTTCCTTGTCTTATACGGGTCTCTTGAAAAGTACGGTAACAAAAGTCATATTTTTTATATTTTAAGACGAAAAGCGATGAAGATTAAGTCCTTGACAAAAAAAGTATCGTTACCAAAGACGGAGCAGCTTTTTGGGCCGCTATCACTTATGGGTTCCTATCAAAAGTACGCTTTCCCATGCTAATGATATGCAATTTTTAGTGTTTTATGACAAAAATCCATGAAGTTCTGAATTAGTTAACGTGATAAAGGGTTTTCAAAAGTCGAATTTGCCTGACTATAAGACTTTTAGTGGTTTTGTGTTTAAGTGAATTGAGAAATAATCCGAAATGATGCAGTTTCTTGCTGAAATTTATCTATTATTTGGAATTTGCTTCCGGGGAAGAGTCGGAATATTCTACAAAAATTAAGTTTTAGTTAACCGTAAGGATAATCCTACCAAATGAAATGAAATAAGGAAAATAAGGGTTCATAATAATCTTATTTAGGTGCAGCAAAGAGTATGCTTTAAACGAACTCAGCTGAAAATAATAGTTATAATATATAGATTTAAAGCTTTTCCAAGTCATTGAGTTGCAACTGAGTGAAGTGAGCTTTACCGGTGCACTATTTGTATAATCTTTTTTGTTCCAAATTGAATTGCGGCTGACTGCAAACAGGAGTAATGCCTAGTTGAAAAAAGTTAAGAAATTGTTAGGGATCAGGGCTCGCAGACCGGACCAGTGTTCTTTTTTGTTAACGGTTAAGACGCGGTACCATCTTTGAACATGAATTTATGGGTCAGTTGCTTGAATTTAATCACGGAAGACAAATTGCGTGCAAATGTTCGTATATTTGCTAAGGTACTTGCGATACTGCAGCTTGCGCAAAAATACCCCCATGGTCATATTTCTGTAATTTTCTCTCTAAATTAAAACATTTGTATAAATTCATCAATACTTGAACATCCGATGAAAGTTTAAAGTATTTTGAAATTATTAACATTAACAAGTAAAAGAAGTAAAAACATTATAGAGGAGCGCTGCTCGCATTAAATGCCTTACATCATCCCTTAGTCATATACGTGTAACGACTTTTCAAAATAAGGTGTTATGTAGGAAGTGGTCGAAAAAGTGATCTGAACCGAACTACTTTGAATAGCATTTGTCCTTGAGACAAAAGACGTCATTTTACCAAATTTTATCAAACTATCTCAAAACTTTACCACAGTTGCCATTTGAAGTAAAATTTAGAGACTTTATAACCAGGGTCACTTTGAGATGCAGCTTCGAAAAAAATGCCATTAAAATCTTCAATCGTGAGTTCCCTTGAAAAGTGGACGGAATAGTTTGAGTTGAATTTTGAATATAAAATTAATATATTCTTTGGCGTGTTTGCATTAGGGATCATTTCAGATAATAACAAGAAAAATAAAGGCAGAATCTTGTATATTCATTTACCATGCTGCATGTCGTTCGACCGATTTGGCTGATTTTTAATACCGGCCAGCTTGCAAGAATTTCGAAAGTTTTTACCAAACTCGCAGTCGCTGTCTCCATTTTTGTGGCCAGGAGAGGACCAAAAACACGCAATGCAGGCGGACAGACATTGCCAGCATTCATGCTAGTCAATAGATATAGAGTTTATAAGATTTCTTGTGGCGACTGCAAACATTATAACAGATTGAGTATACCTCCATACTGTAGTGGTGTGTATCAAAAGTTTAAACAAAATTCATAACCTAGTCCCATCCTTTTTCAAGGACTTGAGCAGTCAGTGTGTGTAAAGCGAAATACTCTTGACTTGCACTGCTTTCGCAAGAAGACGTCTTTATTTGCATTTTATTTCACTCAACTCATTACACTCTACATCCCTTATGGCGCAGAGTATATTAAGTTTGTGAGGACATATGTAACATGCAGAAGAATTTAAATAGGCCCAGCTTTTATTACATGCATCGTTTGAGAAAATGTTTCTGAGCGTGCCTGTCCGTCTGCTGCCCATGTAAATTTGTGTTTAAGCCACAGGTCGCAGTTTTTGAGGTATTTTAATGAAATTTTGTACACTGAGTTGCTTTGATCCAAGGACGAACGCGATTGAAAAAAGTTTGGATCGGTCCACTTTTTTGACCACCGTAAAGTCCGTAAGTCCTTATTTTGAAAAAACTGCAATTTTCAAAACTTTTCGGCAAATGTCGCTCAGTAATAGTATGTCGACATTCTAAATTAATATGAAAAATTTGGTTCCGTTGCGGATATTTCTTGAACCTTCTCTCACATGATCGTTCCCATGAAAACTGAATCATTTTAATATTTCATGTTGACAATTGTATCATAATAGTCCATCGTTTTTACCGAATTTAGACCACGTAGATCTATTTTTCGGATAACACCGCATGTAAGGAGTATCCTTACATTTCAATATGCCTTTTACAGAAAATAATGTCTAATCTTTGGGGTATTATACCAAAACGAGTAAATAATTGTATTAAGCGGAGCGGTATAGGATATCTAAGAGTCGGCCTTGCCCGACCATAATGTATATTTTTATTTTGCTAATATATTTTATATTGCGTATATAACTACAATAGCTCTTCGTTCCTCGTTTCTCTAGTATAAAGCCGCATTGCGCTGTTGTAAAGGGTGTCTACAATTCGAAATGAAACGAAGTTATTATGCCTCGATCAGTTGTATACTAAAGTTGTACAAAAAAAAAAAAAACAATTTATGGATTTTATTGAGCTTATATATATATCCAAATTTGCTTTCCCCAATATGTGTGCATTAAATTTCACATGTTCTACATACATACAAACACATTTTAACGTACGTGGCGTACCGATGTGAAAGTTTCAATAAACTTTTTCACCTAGATAATACATATAAAATTTAATAAATAAATAATGGATTTTCATGTGCGCGTATCTGCAAAAATAAAATAAAATACTTGCACACACAAATAACGATAGAAACTACCAATACAATTGGTATACAATTTAAGTAGTTGGACATGTTTGCGGAAGCCTTAATCTTTCTTTCATGTAGAAAAACAATAAAGGCATGCACATGTGCGTGCGGTGAAAAGAGCTTTATTTTATTACTAATTTTTGATTTAATTCAATAAGAATTTTGTAATATTTTCCATTACCCAAGATACAGTTGGAGGCAAAAGAGCAGATGTTAAATTCTAAGGACAATGGCCAATGAAGACTTCAAACATCTTATCAAACCGTTTAGAAAGCTCGTACTTTAATATGAAAGGTTGATCTAGTCAAAGTGGATTTATTCAATATATTTTATTCTAACTATTTTACTCTCACGTTACTAAAGTGATTTTCTTTAAGAACTTCAAAATGCTCCTCTACGAATTTTATGAAATCCGGCAACGAGTAGATGGCAAAGATGGCTAAGCCTGAGATGTACAGACGATGGTACAATAATTTATAGAGTGCAGTCTTTTCATTTCGCCATTACAAGTGCGACCGCCATTTTGAAATGGATTATATGGGGGCGAATAGGTTCCCTTGACAAGTTGTATATAGATCATCGTTAATATTTAGACAGACCACCCAATGTTTCGTATGAAACTAATCTAATCATATCATCAAAAATATCCCTTTCGTTGGACCCCTTTTTTAGGTAAAACCACTGAACAATTGTGTAGGAATTTCCATGTTTTTCTTTTAAGTAATCAAAGCTTATCTGGCTTTAATTATATATCCATAAGTAAAGAATTTGTTAGATCGACTGATCCGTTATGGAGAAGAACTGTAATTGCCGACAAACAAATCAGCGTTTCAACCGTTAATCTAGAAGTTAAGTCAACTAAATATATTTTTCCTTTTGAAACATTTTGATTAGCGCAAGATAAAACCATGTCCCTGGGTCCGTCCATGTACTACTCACGGTCTCACGAATTGAGATATTCCTAGTGGGTAGTTACAGAAAAACGCCAAAATAGGCGTGCTATTGCCAATGCCGTGATCGTAATCAGCAACTTTAGATATTGAAAGTCAACATAAATATATATCAAGTTTATCTTAAAGTTCTCTTTCCCAATGGCTAGCAAAATAAATGATTACAAAAATCCCTGTGTTGTGAACTATACGTTTGGCAACTCTCATAAATACAACTCTGGCTGCTCTGTTTTATGTATAAGCATTCACGTATGCCAACGTTAGCTCATTGCCTGTGTTAGCAATGAACCGTAAGAGGTATTTTAAGTGTATTTTGTTTAAATTAGTTCTGTAAATTTAATTTTTTGATAATGAAGACGTTCCCTATATCATCATATGTATTACTTATATCTCTTGCTGCCAATTTTGATTTTGCTGGGACCCTTCCTGTTATCTTTCGTATTGTTCCGTATTGGTTACTTGTTTGTAAGAAGATGTGTAAGCAGAATATTTGCGGAAGACAAAGTCAGCCAACTTAAGAACTTTGAATGGCAATATTCAAGATGACAAGACAAGAAGAAGCATTGTAAATATAAAGTCCTGTAAATACTTTCTAGAAAAATCTTGTAAGAATTGTGAATAAAATTTATGTTAAGCAAAAAAAATCACAATTGAGGGGAACGAACTTAATTTCAAAAGGAGTTGGATGGGAACTTAAAACCACAAAGGGGAGATTGCAATACCACAATATTTTCCTATTTATTTATGCTTGCTTGTAAGTCTCTTAACTCTCTCTCTCTGGTGTATAGTTATATGTACGGTTCAAATGTTTGGGATTATGGATTGATCTATTTGTGTCCATACGAGCGTCGTTTCTTTCTTTGTCCCTTATTAGAACTCCCACGTCTATAAGCACTGAAATAGAAGGTGAAATTTTGACAAATAGATTCTTAGCCGTAGTATAGCTTGAAATTGTGTATCGTATACCGGAGCACACGTTTCCTTATTAACTTTTTTGCTAGCGAAAAAGTCATTTATGTACGAAGCCATTAAACGACGTGGAAGCCTATGAAAACTTGAAGGTCTTCTCAAACTTCAATTTGAAATTTTAGTGCGAATTCTTGTCGTTATGTCTAATTATAATTTTGATTTCTTATTCATTTCGAAAAGAGTTTGGCATGTGACACAAATCGAGGAAATTCTTATCACAGCTACCCTTCATTGGTCTTATCTAATACGTTGTTTTTCATTTCGTCATCTCATGACCCGTATATAAAAAGTTATTTGGAGTACACACTTCACGGTGCCATCAAAACTGACTTTGTATAAAATTAGGTTTTAAAAAAGTTTTAACTTTGTCAACTTATGGAAAAAGGAAATGCATGTTATTGAATAAAAAATTACAATCTGCATAAGCTTAAGAGTGCTTAAGTGCATTTAATAAAACAATTTTACTGCAAGAATGTAAGAAAAATTGCAAAAGGATATTAATTTTTTCAGATTATTTTTAAACCCCTGAGAGAATTGTTGCAAATACAAAATTTATTTAACACTCTAATTGAAATGATTGTCCTGTTGTCTCCATTCCACCGACAACATTGGAAGTACACACTCGCTTAAAATGCATTCCAAAACCGGAAATTTTTCTATTGTTAGTTGTAGTGTTGTGCATGTGTGACCTGCACAACAGTCTCTCCTGTCTTTTGTCTTTTTTCAATTTTTTATAAACTCATAGCCTTCCAGCACAAAAGTGTATAAAAACGCATTTAAGCGGTAGTGTTTGCATATATATTTTCCACAAGTCATTACATGGTATAAAAGAGTAGAAACAAAAAGTTTGAATTAGTAAAAACTTTTTCATCATTGCCTAGCAATAGCATGTAAACCTATAGCAACTTATCTATGTATGCAAGTGAGTTTTTGCACACACACATATATGTATGTGTATATATGAATTTTTAAACTTTATACGTTTTTGTGTGTTCATTGTGCTTTTGTAGATGTCAATGTTGCATGCGTGTGTACATTTTTATTTACTTATATGCGTGTATGCGTGTGAATGTTAATGTGTGTGCGTGTATATAAATGAGTATGCGTTTGAGTTTGTCTATGTTTATTGTTGTGTTCGGTATTGTGTTACTACTAATTACCTGGAACTAAATATGGGGCCGGATTTGGTGCTGGTTGCCAATATGTTGGCGTTATCGATGGATAAGGTTGATGACCATTTGTGGTTAAACTAATTGGCGGTGTGGTGGGTGTGCTAGATTTGTTTGTTTTTGTGGTTACAAGGGCTGTTGCTGTTGCTGTTGCTGTTGCTTTTGCTGCTGCTATTGCTGTTGTTATTGTTGTTACTGTTGTTGTTACGGCAGCCATTGCTGTTGTTGTTAATGCAGAGGATGCCATAATATTCGAGGATAATGTTGCTGCTGCGTTGATAGCATTACAGCTACTAACGCTGTTGTTGCCACAGTTACTGTTGTATTCGTTAGCATTTCCGTTTCCGTTATAGTTGCTAATGGTATTATTATTGCTGTGATTATTGGCGGTATTTATACTGTTACTATTGTTGTTATTGTTATTTGTTTTAAAACTTGACGCCATCGAATAATCCGCAAAATTGCGATTTTTCATTATTTAATAACAATTTTTTTCTCGCTTTTTATATTCTTTCCCTTTCCCGCAGTCTAATTAATAATTTCAGAATTTTTTTTATATTTCATATATACTTTCAATTCCGGTCTTTCAGATTTTCCGCTTTTACTATTAAAAACGTTTTTTTCACGTATTTTCCTCTTGTTATTAATTATTTTATTTCGTTTTTTAATTTCTCGCAATTTAAAATCTCCGTCTGTATAAAAGCAATAATTAATTTTTATACTTAAAAACCATGAGGTATATTAATTTTATCGAATGATTGCCGCAACGAAGAACTATTCAATCTAGACCCAAGTCAAATATGAAGAGCATTTGGATGTTTATGCCTTAACTCAAGGTTGCCATATTTTCTATATTTTTTATTGACTTTTGGCTAAATATTTTTGGAAACCGATTTGTCGTGATAAATGAACAGACTTGGCCGCTTTATGTAGCTCGTCGTTATTTTTTGTTTACTTTCGATACATTTTGATCCTTTAAGTCATCAAAATCTATCTTTTAATCATGGACAAGTAATTACTTCAATCAATATTTGTGCCACTTTTTTTTTATGAAAATTTGAGTCTTTTTACGATGACTTTGTGATAAGTACCAAGCACGGTCTCCAGAAATGCATTAAATAGAAAATCCATCGAAAATTTGGGTAAACGCATTAAAGCTTAACAAATTCCATTTTATTAAGGTTTTGAAAGGCAAGAATTGAGGCGAATATTGAACACGACTCTTACTACTTCGAGTACCCCTACCACCGTGAATCTGAGTGAGTAAACCATCGGTTGGAATAAAAATTTTGATAAAATACGCAAGAAGTCTTTAATTAGACGACTGCTAAGTAATTGACCCCCAACCCATGTTAAAAATACATTTGCGATATATTTTTACAATATATCTCACGGCCAGCGAAAATATTGAAGCGCGATGAAGAGCACTTCGTTGAATGAAAACTCTCATAAACACCCATAAGTCCCAAGTGAAGGGAAATTAATCACTTAACCTTAACATCCGCATATAAGCGGTTCAAGGTTTTTGTTTGTAGGTTTCTTCTATGCTTTTAATTCTTGCCGCTCCATTAGCGGTTTAATGAAATTAGTTATCTAATTTTCCTCTAAAAGTATTGTATTGTATATATGTATGTTTTCTTTGTTATATGACTAATCACTCAGGTGATGTCCCTCCTTCGTGTAACTAAGTCACGGTCAGAAAGAAATGGGGAAAGGGAAAGAGATAGATAGAGCGAAGGCCGTAGTGTGGTTGTGCGCACAGTTGATAAGCGTTGTGCCTTTATCGACTAAGCGCTCACTATAACTGTGACCAAAGTACATTCTACAACATTGAGATTCGAACCCGTCAACGGAGACTTGGTAGTCGTTAGTATTATTTTCCCGGCTGTTTGTAGAAAACTTAGTCTGTAAACGTTAGAAACACCCAAGGAAAAGTGGTTGCCTCATGTTATAGTGTGAAACAAATAAACTAAAGCCTGAGTGACCGAGTGGGCAAAGAACTAACAACTCAATGATGGTGCGTTCAAAACTTAAGTGCGGTGGACTTTTCAAATACAACCGAAATACTTAAGTGCTAGTGCTTTAAAAGTCTTGGAATTTATTTCTCTGGCTAAATTTATAATGAGAGAACGATGTTATGGGCTAAGCTCGAGTAGACCTTGTAAAAAGAAGAAAGACGTGCGATAGTAAATTTGTCAAATTTGTCTGGCAGGGGCCCTTATCCACTATTAAAGTTCTTTTTAAAATCTGGCAGTAAAGTGAAGTACTTAGGAAAAGTGCAAGTGTATTGAAGACGAAAAAGGGGGTCGACACACATTGTTTTTTTAGAGGTAAATCAAAAATTTGTCATTCGCGTTCGAAAGTTAACATTGAATGCTACAAAGGCTACAAAGTTTAAAGTAGTAAATCTGTCTTAATCCAAGAATAAATATATACATTAATTAAATTCGTATTTAGGATGACTGGCGGCTTTGGTTTGGCATTAAAGAGTCGACCTTAGCTGAAATCCACATCGCTTGTTTGCAGCCCTGTATGTTTGTTTGTTTAATAGGTTTTTGTTTCAAAACGCAATTTAAAATCAATTTCTTTATTTTCATTGTGATGCATTTAAAAATATATATAAATTATATATAATCTACACATTTTCAATTTTCAATATGTTGACCTTTTTTTTTTTTTCAAGTTTTATTTAATTATGAATAAATTTATATATGTTTTTGAAATATTGATATTTGAATTTGTCCTCGTTTTTCGGTATTTAATTTCACATATTTATGCGTTTAATTAGTTTTCGATGTTCTGTTATTTAATTAACAACTGTTTTCATCGAGTTATTCAACCAAACATTTATTCAACACACACATATGCACAATATAAAATCATACGTTTTAGTTCGGTGTCATTTACTTCCAAATTTTTCTACTAATGCTATCTTAGTCGTTATTAGACCTCAGTTTGTATGTTTATGAACATATCTAACTACGTACTACTTGTGTTGTATATAATATTCTATGAAAAATACTATAATTATTTACTTTTTGTTTCGAGTTCGTATCATTTTTTTTTTTTTTTTTTCAATCTCAAATTTCATCATTAAAGCAGATAAGTATGGTTCTTCGAAAAAGGATCTATTAAATGTACGATAATAATATTTTATTTTCATTTATTCTACGTTTAAATGTGATTTATGATCCGCGATTGATTCCTTTCAACATGATTTGAAATTACTTCAAACCCAAAGTCCTTTTACGAATAGTGTAACAACGAAAAATCTCTGTAGATTTTTATATCCATCACCTTCAGAGATTCCCTAAAGTGTATATATTTTTGATCAGCATCAAATTCTGAATTGATTTAAGCATGTCCGTCTGTATAATGGTTGCTGTAAGCATTCTCCTGGCCGCAAAAGTAAAGCAAATTGAAATGAAGAAATTTGCCACAAAGACAGAAAATTCTTCCAAACAGGTTGGTATTGGAAATGTGCCAAATCGATCGAACAATACGCGTACACTGCTATGTAAACTGAGAATGTCTTTATTTTCTGTAGGAGAAAAAGTGTTCTTTTGCTCATTACGCAAAAACTGCAGTAAGCAGTGGTACGTGTGGACGAATGGCCACGTCGACCAGTAATATTTTTACTTTCTATGTTCTCGAGCATAAATTACAACAAATATATATTATAAATTTCTACTTTTGTTCTATGCAAATAGAAAAAAGTTTGCCTCACCGACCTCACACAATATTACAGAGTGTGAAGATTTCGTTTTTTCCTTTTGTTAATTTCTTTTTTTAGGATAATGGTGATGGGTGCAAATGGCCAATTGTTTCACTTATTTAAGAAGGCAACACTTTTCTGACTTTATGAGGATGAAAGAGGTTACTTTTTGTGTTATGTTTATCATTATAAGAACACAATAAAATCACTTATTGGAGGTTAGCTGCAAAATTAGTGTTCACATACGTGAGGCATAATAATTCCGCTGTGGCGCGTGTAACAACAATTTATCGGACTTTGATACAAACTACTTACTAACTCAACGTAATGTTTTTGTCTGTAGGCAATAGAGTCTCATCTGTCCTTTATATCAAATATTGAGCCTTATTTCCTTATGTCTTGCATAATAACATAAATTAGTGAAGAAATGATGGAAACAGTTTTAAGCGAATAGAGCTTTTTGAAGAAGATGGTGATGCTACCACCTGAACATTAATCAAAGATTTAAAGAGCACACCGAAATTCAACACTGTATGCCTTAAGCATAAGGCGTAGCTTTTTATGGATCTAGTAATAACAGAATTCATCCGGAATATATATGCTACTGTTACTACTTCTACCAACATATTCGCTTAAGTCTAATATAAGCTATTGGCCATTTAGCGATAAACTTTTTAGACAGCACAGTCTTATTTTCATTTTCGAAAGATAATTCTAATCAAACTTTTTAAACTAATGAATAAGTTTTTCGTTTATGCTAGACAGGGCAGTATAGTATTGAGTATGTGGTGGTTAGCAAGTTGTCGACATATTTTACCTTGCATTTAGAGTAACCCAATTAATAGATTAAACCAGTAAAATATTTGCCTCCGAGCAATTCTATTGAACGGAAGAAATATTTTTGTGCAACTTTTTTGACGATTACTTTTCGCAACAGCAAAAGATCTAAAAATAATCATCACTCAATAAAGTATAACGGTTCACAATCGGTAAGAGACCTTGAAACGATTTATTAACGTCCGTCTGCGAAACTCTCTCTCATCGCCATAACCGGGCGACCCGATTATGATTGTTCTCTACTTTACGTACAAATATCCATTCACCCATATATACGACATTGCTTTTACTAGAATTATTCCCTTTATCTGCCCGCCTGTGTCCGATTCTTGATCATTGTAACATAGTAAACTAATTATTTTGCTACTTTCGCTTCTTCATGCGTCTATCCGTCCATTTCGGTTCTTATGGTGGTAAGGAATTCAAATTAAAAACCGAAACTTATCACACAGACTTTAAGTTTAAGTGAATAAATCAGAGATAAGGAGTTCGACAAATATCTTTAAAATTGAAAAAAAATCGGTTTGAAATAGTTTGCAAACTATTGCAAATTTTAAATTAAAAGTTTCATGAAAATGTTTGTCAGGTCTAAGAAAGCTAAAGAATGCTTGAATATTACTTACTTTGTAGAAAGTCAAGGGATTGAAACTGTATTGTTTATTGAATGGAGATAATCCCAATAGTCTACTTACTAAAATACTAATTCGTTCGGTTAATAAGGACGTTCATTATTAGGCTAAGGTTTTTTTTTTTTTGTTTTCTTAGTCAAGATAAGTTCTAAAGCTTAGATTCAAACTATGCGCATATTTTCTGCTTTTCTTTAAGGTAATCCGAAGGAGTGTTTTTGAAATTCAACTAATCATAGATGATATATGGAACTGAGATTATATTGTTATCCTAATATTCATGATAATGCCTGGTTGAGTCCTTTAGCCTATTGTTTATATTTCGATTCGTAAAAGTGAATTTTTTATTCTATTCATAACCCCAGATCCTCTTTCTGCATCTAATCTTTCTGATATCATTTCGGTTTGAAATTCTTCATTGTATTGAAATTAGCAAACGATTTAATTATGTCTATTTGTCTGTCTACATAATGCAAACGAAATAAAAACATTGATTGATCATATCTGGAAATATTATCTTATATAAGCCAAAATCCTAGATGTGTTTTACATAAATATATTTTAAAATTTTTTATTTTTCATTGAGAAAATAATATCGCAGTTTTGTTTAAAATAAATTTTATAACAATTTAATGTCAATGTTTATCTATGTTTTTTTATAATTGTTGTGTTCATGGTTTAAAGTATTTAATTGAAATTTTTCTAAGGAAAAAAACCTTATACACTTTATACCATAACAAATTTGTCTAAATTCATATGTAAACACGACATCACATCAATTTGATTATGAAAGGAAGGAAAAAAGATGAAATAAAATATTTTTCCACATAATTGCAACTGATAAATATTGCGACATAAAAATGAAAAATTGAATGAAAACCCAATTTAAAAATAATACCAAAGATTATATAGTGAAAACACGTAACGTAATTGCTCATTCAATAAAAATTCCAAATAAATAAAAGAAAAAAGCATTCGGTGGAAAACGAAAGCATTTACGCAAATAAGGTGATTACGATCGCATTAATGCGAATTTTGAATACCCACCGCTGCTTCGAAAATTGCCCAGGGAAAGAAAACACAAATCCAAGATACTGGCTTTCAACAGATTTCAGTTTGTCTATCCATCGCAGTAGTAGTTAAACACGCACACAGTTAAATGGACTCAATTTTAGGAACGCATACTCAATTTGCATAATTATAGGTTATAAACAAGTTAAAGGTAGAACGAATATGTCTCGCATTTTGGCAACACAAAATCATTGAATTGAATGTGTCAAAAGCTCGTCAAAAATTCCATGTGTGTATTCCCTGAAAGCATATTTATAGCGTTAATAGAGATACAAGCGCCTCAATGTGTTATCTACTTAACTATGTATACCGTTTAATGTTTTATGTTACGCTCTATTTAATTTTCGTAAACAGAAGCAAAAAACAAATTGTGACAGAACATTGTGACATAAAAATTTTCTATAACAATAAAAACGGATAAATAATTGCAGTTTTTTCCTCCTTTTATTTTAATTAATTTAAATGAAATGTAACATCGCCGTCCGGGAGCACATTAGAAAGTTTCACAATTTGTTAAACAGACTCAACAGATTGCTATTAATTTTCAATCAAATTAAAAAAAGTTAAACAAATGCAACAAAGATATATTAGTTTTGATCCCTAAAGCTATGGATGATGTGTCCATTTGTACGGATATTTTTCCCTTTAATTTGTTGTTTCAATTTTCAAATTGAAGATAAATAACGAACGCCAGTCAAATCCGCTATGGTGGCTAAAAACTCGCAAAACTTCAAATATATCAAAAAAATAATATATTTGCGAGATATGCGGGAGATATTGATACAAAATTTCGTGTAGATTCCGAATAGTTCGTAGGATTTTTCATCCTGCACCCATGTTGACAACCAATACATAGGTCAATAATTCGCGGGATTCGCGGCGTCTCTAACAAAACAGTGGCAAACCCCTTAAGACATTGATCAAAATTTCATGTCATTCCGATCATTTATTTGTGAGGCAAAGGACAGCATAGTGACGTCACTTTTGCTATTTGTACAGCGATGGAAAAAGCTAAACTTTTTGTGGCTAGTAAAGGTGGCTTTTTAATGGCACCAAAATGCCGATTAAAGTCAGTTTTGCTTCGAAAGCTATTATGACAACTCTTTTCAGTTGAAAGCAATAACTTGTCGTTAACTAAGTCCTGCTGACCTTAATTTAAGTGATATGGATGCCTATCATACTGAATAAAATGGTCACGGAAAAGATCAGAAGGTGTCAGAAATCTCCTGAAAACAATTTTCGGTAATCGAAAAGTGAAGTTGCAAGATGATTGCTGAAATTCTGCATGTAAACTTGGCCGTGGGAAAGTCCTTTTCTAAATTTCTAAAGTGTTCAATAAAAAGAATTGGATGAAACGATGAAATGAATGCGGAAAGTGGACCAAATTGTAAAGGTCTTAACAAATCCATCTATAAAAAAGTATTGAGATGTTAGAGAAAAGTTGGATGGACTGTATCAGTTTTGAAGAAGGCCACATTAATTAAAAAATTCGCATTAGGAAATAAAAAATATTTCTTACTCAGTCCTAGGACTTATTGACCGACGTAGTAGCATTAATCTTTTTGAAGTCTTCAATTGTCAAATGAAGCCTTTTTTATTTTTTACGCATCTAAATTGAAAGTTAATTCATTTATTACATTGGCAACTAACAGTTTAATTGTTTATACATTAAATAATTCCAAGAATTTAACTGCAATACTTCTCTTAAGGGCTTAAGGGCAAAAGCTCTCTTGTAAATAATCCGTTGAAAAGAAAAGAGCAGTCGCTCTCGCAGTGCGACAACTTTTCCTTATAGGCCCTTCCCGATCGTGCCCCTAATACACATTAATTTTCCGGCTGACTTTAAAATATTTCCATAGGGTTAGAATAATATTATTTAGTAAAACACATAGGATTTGAGAAACCTTTCAAAAATCGTCAACTGATCAAAATTTCAACAATCATAGTTAGTTGAGAAACAGAATTATTGCAGATGCAATCACTTCGAAAGCCAAATTTTAAGTAGACTCTTCATTTGAAAAAATAATATTTGAAACCTCAGATGAAATTCGATTCCCCATAAAAGCTTTTGGACATCATTCTTGGATATCTAAGGGATCACAAGAAGATCATGAAAAAAGTTTTCAAAAAAGCGTAAAAGTCTTCCCCTTGAATATCAGATTGACTGAAATGAGTGGATTTAGGCATGCGTTTATCTAGTTGAATTTTGAACTTGAACTTAATTTAAATTGTGCCCGATCGGCTGGTGAGCTGACAAATCCTAAAAAAGAAAATTAAAAATTTCAGAAAATTTTTATCGACAAGATCAATCAACAACCACAGATAGTCATTACTTTAGAATTTTGCCTGATTAGTTCAGATGTGTTGTAAAGCACAATAATTAATCTCTGGCTCAGTGAGGGTGCCTTGGCTGACTTCGTTACTTGCGTATATAAGTCCCTACTCTTTCTTTTCAAATAAAGTATAAACTCGCCAAGCATCAAGTGAGTGATTTCGAGACACGTCGACAATATTTAAGAAACAAAACCAGCAAAAAAAAAGGTGAAGGGTTTAATATACTTTGCTGGGACAATTGATCTCAAAGCCCATGTGATCTGCAATTGAACTCAAAACTTTAGTACTTTAACTTTATAAGGAAAGAATTTTAATCGAAATACATAAATTTTCTTATACCGACTAATAACTTGCACTAAACCAGTGGCTTTTGATAATTCATAATCACTGCCTAATCTTTTGTGCACAAACAGTGTTATAAACTTTATATGACGTTTCATAGAAACGTCTCATCCGTAAGGTTTCTGATGTATAAGCTAAAATGAAAATCTTTAAAATAATTCGGCGGATCAGAGTGAATCTGGATTTGAGTAACTGATAGACCAACAAAAGTTTGAAGGGTTAATATTATATAAAAAGATTCCCAGGCAATTTTCTTTATTATCAACCTATGAACGAAAACTAGTTGAGTTTTCCAACTTAACCTATTGACAATGGAAATTAAAATTTGAGCAAAATTTTCATATCTTAGCCGTGGTTTTAAAATACAGCGACTGCGTTATTCTCGCTATTCACAGTACACACACAAGGTGTGGACCATCATAAAGTTTTAGCTATATTTAAGTACTGGTTACTATGCTTATTAATCTTATGGTAAATTATATGGCGAGTTCAAGAAACTTAAGCTGCTAGTTAAGCATGAAAAATACTTCTTGTTTAGCGATCAACGTTTTATGTTTGTTCCATAATAATCTTTTAACCATATTCTACACTTCACAAAGCCTTTAATATGACTTGTCAAAGTAATTGCCGGAATTTTAAAGCCAGTTATGTCAGTGTATTCATATGTCTGCGTTGTTTGGTTAAGACACGTTTGAAAGTCTTTTTGAAGTTTTTTAATAAAAAGAAATTTGATGAGTTATAAGCTCCACTCTAATGTTTTCATTCATGTATGGACAGCTGTTCATTTATTTAAAGACTTCATTAAAAAATTTTGCAAACATTTCCAGAGCATTTCAATGACTTTCTGCACGGTTATCAAGTCCTCAATGAAAATGACGTCAAGACATATAATGTAAAGTTTACGAACATTTTTATAAAAATTCCAAATTAATAATATTTGAATGTTTACTCATACAGATGCATACATGCGCATGTATCAGTATTGGATGCATTGTACATCCTTGCATACCTACATTAATGTATATGATGATGTCTGGTGTTCCCAATTTGATTGTTTTCTCTTTTTTTCTGTCAGTTTTCGTAAATGATTTTTCATGTAATTTTTTAAATTTCCTTTTTCTAGTTATTGTTTTTGTCGTTCTTGTTGTCTCAGCTTTATTTGCACTCTCTTGTATTGTACAATAATTTGGTTTATGAAGGAAAAATAAAACAAAAAAAAAAAAAACGTATAAAAAAGCAAAATCCGAACAAACTGAAGCACCGACAAAACAAATGTCATTTGGCGGACATCAGACACATTTCAATTTATATAGAATAAGTCAATAACCACAATAAAGACAACAATAACAGCAATAGCAACGCGAACGATATTAGAGTACGCGATAGATGTATTCCTAGAAACGTTTTTTTTATTTATTTATTTTTTTATTTTTTTTTTTTTCAATAACATATGGATCAATGTCTATAGAATGGAAAATAGACAACGCCAACGAGCGAGGGTGTGTACAACAGCAGAGTATTGAGTGTCTACACAGAGGTCTCATAATATATATCAACAACAACATAGGCACTGATACAAGTGTTCGTATATACGATACGCATGTGAAAAAATATGAGGTTTTCTGAGGGGGAGGGGGAAAAAACAGACAAAAAATCGTCTAAGAATATTTCCATTTGGCTAGCGTTGATATTTCAAGTGTTTCTCGCTTGCATTTAGAAACAAAACAATTTATTTTTTGAACAATGTTTTTTTAAACATAATGCACGCATAGAATTGGCATCAAAGAGTTTTCATCTTTATTGATATGAATTAATTATATCCATATGTAAAGCGAGAATAAAAGAAATTTTTCGTTTTGTAATTTTCCAAACAAATGCTTATTCCTTTTTGCATTTAAAGGAAATATGCTGCGTAGGCTAGGGTAAGTAAAATATAGGGAAAGCATTACTTTAAGTAAACTGTCTGTCTGATGAGTGTATCCGCTACTTTCTATAGGTAATTATGCTTTGCTTCTTTTTCCTTTTTTTTCTTCATATCTATTATGCAGTTTTTCTTTATATTCATTTAATGTCTTCTATATAAATTTTAAGATAAAAAAAATAAAAAGCTTTTTCACTTTTTTTTTTTCCATTTGATCGCTAACCTCGTTTACTTGAAAATTGACATCAATGTTAATTGAAAGCTGTCTGTCTATCTGTTGCTTGTTAACTTATGAAAATTTATGAATATGTACTTAACGTTAATTTAAGAGACTTTTTAGCATGTTTATGCGAATTTTCATATGTGGAAGCTTGGGTTGAAGCGATCTTACGAAAAGATGCTAATTTTTATACAAATTTAGGTTAACCTTGGTTATTGGTTAATAATGAAAGCCAGCTAGTCAGCTAATTGAAAGTGCTGAGATAAAACGAAATTAAAGAAATTAGGCATTTAATGAGCATTACGTCTGGTTGACATGAGTTCGTCATAGTCTCTTATTGCAAATATAATAAGAAAAGTAGGGAATGTTTTGAATTTGATTTTTATCCAGCAAGTTGCACCTATAATTTATGTGTTTTGTTTTCAACAAATAATATGTGCAATGTATGTAAGGTATATACATATGTATAATGTGTACATACATAATATATACAATTTCTGGTAACTTCGGCATCGCCGAATACAAACTTGGTGTGTGATTTACTTTATTAATGCAATTATAGCGAACATTCTCTTGGCGACCAGAGTGGCGTGTGAATTCAAGTTAGCCGCATGCGTTTTTTTGCCTATTCATCCGTCCGTCACGGGTGAAAATAAGATTACGATTTTAAAGCTGTGCCTAAAATGTCAAACGCAATCTTAAATTCTATTCTAATTACCTTCGTCAGAATAAGTTCTATAATTAGCTAAATATAATATATAATATAATATATATTATATATATATGTAATAATTAACTGAATATACAGATATAAGATAAATAAAATATTTGTAGTCAAGAATTTGTTCATTTGGAAATAATTTCAGAGCGACATTTCGTATGAACTTTACCAGGTGTCTTAATATGAAAACGGAATTTATTCACAGATGGTCTCTAACCAATTCATTTCGCAATAATACGAGTTTTATACAACAGCATAGCTTGTAATAGCGTTGAACATGTCGCGTTTAGTATCAAAAAGAGGGTATTCCGCCGACCGTATTTTTTCCTTGGCCAAAAGAAACACGAAAAAGTCTCTTCGTATCGTTCCGGTACTCAGAATGTTAAGTGAACCCATTTTGGAATCCTGGGTATAAAAATTTATATGCACCATCCGCATCTATCGCAAGGGTGAATCGCTATTATATTGAAGAATAGAACAAAAGCATATACAATAACTTACTTGTGTCTACTCTTGTATTAATCGACAACTCATTGTTAAGAAGGTTGTAACACGCCCATTTCCATTTATGCCTATCTCTATTTTAGTTTTATAAGAACTTCCTGGTTATTAAATGTCGGTCTTTGATCACCTGGTTAAAAAAGGGGAAACGTTTGAAACGACCAGAGATAGTGTTGATCAGCACCAAATAATGAATCGTTTTAAGCATGTCATACTGAATCAGTTTAAGCATGTCTGTCCATATAATGTCTGCTGCAACATCCTCCTCACCGCAAAAGTGAGGGTATCGCCTAACAAATTTGCAAAAGACTTCGAAAACTATCCAAACGGCCACATGAACATTTTTTCTTTCCGTATTTTTTTTGCTTGTTACTTATAAAGTGCAACACATACACCATACACCCATTAGGTGCACACATCTCATATTATATAGTATAAAAATTTAGATCTCCTTTTTGTGTGTCTTTTTTGTTGGTATAAAAGATTCGAGATAAAAAATTCGATTTCGACCAAATGATGTTTAATTTTCTTACTTGTTAGATAATAGACTGAGTTTACAAATACGCGGCTGTGATCCCACAAAGTATTTACATATGTTTATAAAGTGTTATAAATGTCGTGAACACTTTTCGTTTAGCGTCTCTTCACTTGACTCCTACTCCCTAATATTTTCGATATCTTTTCTGACTTTCCAACGTAATATTTTCCAATTAGATTGTCGCAAGTTACGTGTACCAACGTTCAAAAAGTTTCTAATTTCAATTTTCAAGCGAATTAAATTGCAGATAAATCTTCATAAAAAGATGAAAAAAGGTGTCTTTTTGTATTCGAAGAATCAAACATTTTTCTAAACTTTTTTATTTTATCTTAAAAAATTGCAAAAAAAAAAAAATAAATAAATAAATAAAAGGTTTAGTTTAATTTTAGAAAAGATAACGGAAAACTTGCAAACCAGGTATTAAGTTGAATATCGAAGGTGCTACTAACACAGCAGAATATCTTTTGATAACTTCGAACATTATGTTTTGTTGCGTAAATGACAAGAAAGTGTTGGCTTACGTTTATCTAAGCAAGGGAAACTTTGCATAAAAAAGTAAGTCTACAGGAAATTTCGCATAAACTTGCAGGCTGAAGGCATTGCATTAAGAGCGGGGATAGAAAATGTAGACCTTGATGAACACGTGATTTCAGCGAGTTAGAAGTAAAATACTTTTTAAAGTTTCTTTAAATGTAATTCCAAATGAGTTTATCTAGTACGACCACATTTTCTGACATTATATTGTTTTTCCATTATTTAATCACTAAGTGTCACATTTATTTGCGAAATCACGCAAAGTTGAAAAACCATTAAAATAAATTTTTTTGCTGTGTTCTTTATTATTAGTTTTAATTTTTTTTTTTTTCTTTTTTTGTGTTTAAGTTGAACGAAAATTCACAAGTACAAATGCAAATAGATATAAAGTCAATGATAAAAAAAAGCCAACAACGACACTGATTTTAAATTTGTTTCAATAGCAAAACAAATATGCACACATACCTACAAAACTCAGCTTTTGTTTCTATTCTTCATCTATTAAGCGTTGGGAATAATGCGATGATACAAAGTAAATAAATCGTATAAGCAAAAAAAAAAAAAAAACACACACACACATACACACACACAAAAAAGAAAGATGCAAATGCAAATGCATTGAAAAGAAAAAAAGCAAAAAAACACATTAAAAAACATAACACGCAAAACAGAAAACAAAAAAACAAAAAAAAATTGTAAATTTCAGCGTTTATCTTCAAGGTGAGTACAAACAACGCTCACGTTATGCATTCGTACCTTAAAAGTATGCGAGTTAAAATATCTTAACGCAACGCCTAAGACACATGGATGATGTTAAGCATAATTATAAACTTTAACTATCGAGAGAATTTGTGTGTTTTTCTTTTGCTTTTGAAAGATATTTAAGATCTTAAATCTTAAAGTTTTAGAAATAAGTGATACGCTTCTTCTCACTTCTCTCTCTCTCTCTCTCTCTGTCTCTCTTTGCTCAAATAATTTCATTATACTGCTGATGTTGGTGATCATGATGCCTGTATATATCTTCGTGTGCAGAGTTCTTAGATTTTGTTAAGGCATTTAAATTTTTTCTTTGAGTTCGTCAGCGATTTAGCAAAACGTGATTATATTTCAAATAGATGGCAATTTAAGACGGTGTGCATTTTAGGAGATTTAATTGGTAAAGTAAGCTTATCGCTGACTTGGCATGTTATTCGAATAAATGAATCGTGTTACTCGAAAATTATTTTTCGATATATAAATGAAAACCACTACCATTTCAATTTTCGAATAGCGGTTCATAGAGAGATGTAAGGAAAGATTAGGCAGTGGAATGAAAAGGAGGAAGGAAGCACAACCCAAAGTAAGAAAAAGAGTAGAAAGTGCGTTCCTATAGAGAGAAAGACGAAAGGGGAAAGCACCTGATTTACGATAGGAAACTAAGACACGGTAGAGAAAAGAAAAAAACCGAAAGTGGAGAGAACCGAAGAAGAATGTGTAAAGAATATAGAACCAGGAAGAAGAGCAGCGAATTAGACATGGTGAAGAGAAGAGAAGAGAAGAGAAGAGAAGAGAAGAGAAGAGAAGAGAAG
>KK502437.1:1313858-1346085 GCA_000688735.1 Glossina austeni | reverse complement strand
TTTTTTTTTTTTTTTTTTTTTTTTTTTTTTTTTTTTTTTTTTTTTTTTTTTTTTTTTTTTTTTTTTTTGCTTTTCGCTTTTCTCTAATAAACTCTCAGTCCATAATAACTCAATAGGAGAGACAGAAAAGCACATGCAGAGAGTCAACGATAAAAACAACAACTGAGTAAAAACTCTGTAAAAAAATATTTTAATTGTTTTTGTACAAAAAAAAAAAAAAAAAAAAAAAAAAAAAAAAAAAAAAAAAAAAAAAAATGAAAAAAAAGAAAAGATCCAACAGCAATAACAACAGGCATTTATTTATTGAGTTGTGCGCGAGCTGACGTGTTGACGAATGACATATTGTAAGTGACGTTTTCCACTATACGCTGCATTGTTGGATTTCTCTAAATATTTTCATATTTATTATTCTTTTTTCACTTGAACGTTGGCAATAATCGAATATCGGCTGATTTCGTTTAAATAAATGAAAAAGAAACAAAAAAAAACTGCCCTAGAGGCGAATCTTGGATACCTTCTACGCAATGTTAGCAGTGGTTATTAACGACTGACTAAATGATATCCACTTTCAAGCCACGATGTGAGAGTTAGTAACTATGAATAACTGATAATTGGATTGCAGCAGCCATTAAAGTATAATTGCGCCATGGTTTATAGTGGAAGCATCCAATTAAGAAATTTCAGAAACGCGAAGCAATTAAAAAGCGTGGTTTTCGTATCAGGCTTTAAATTAAGAGGCAGCATCTTTTGTCCGTCTCAAGGTAAATGATGAAAGCCTAGAAAAATTGCCAGCGGTTTGGCTGTTTACTCTAATGCCAACAAACGCTTTCCCCCATAACCCCCCATTCATCAACGTCCTTAAGAACGTCTGATATCGATAAGGTGTCATAACTCCCTTACGAGTACTTCGGGAGAGTGGACATGAATTGAATACAAATTTTCTTAAAATTAATAGGCGTTCGCGCGTCTGCCTGGTGGGCACAGAAGTTAGGTATATGTGACACTTGATATCGTATATTTGAAAGTTTATAGCCAACAAACACATTAAAGCACAATTCTAGACAATTCCGCCCGATTTTAATAGAATTTCTCGCTTTTGGAAAAGCCAAAATAGAGATAAGATCATAACAAATTAAAACAAATGATAGCGAAAATATAGATATTATTACGTAAACTTAATAATGCCTGTTAACGAGTCGTCGCATTTGTTATAGTTAGTTGAACATGGTCAAGATGCGTTTTGCTGAGGAGAACTTAAGACTTCGATTTCGTGATCTAAACATATATTAGGATGTTTTGTTTGCTAATTTTTTTTACGAGCTAATGGTCTGGGTATAGTGAGTCTTGCTCTCAATTTGACAACAAGATCATTTGACCAAAGATCAAAGTGATCATACAGAAACTTTGGCTTCCGACGACGACAAAGAAAGCCCTTACTTTGCATTGCTTTCGGTCTCTCGACCCATAAAAGATTTTTAGTAGGATTATATTTCTTTGAAATATGATCAATTACTCAGGGGAGAAGAGGAAAGAGAAAGAAATAGAGTGGTGGCGGCCGGTGTTTGGTGGGTGTGTGTGTTTGCCCAATCGATAAGTGTTATGTGCATACCTCACTATAGGTATGATCAAAGAAACCTTTACCGTGCTTGAGGGAGGGATTGAGAGGAAGTCGGTAGGTTCTTAACTACTCGACTAAAAAGTTCAGTTTAATTATATCGTAAAGTCATTGTGAAAATGTTGGAGAAAACCGAGCTCCTAAAAAGGTTATCTCGTGGAGGGCAAGTGCTGGCAAGTTCTAATAGTTTATGTCCAGTAGTAATTATTTCTGCTTTGAAAATTTTTTCTTTCGCGTGGACTTACCAGCAGAACTGCTAAGAACCGCCATGGAAGTGCAGTTTGTAGTAAGTCCGTAATTCAAACCACCCATATGTTCTTAGGAGTTGAAAGAGTAGATGGAAAATGCACACATCTCGCATTTACAGTGCTTTCCACTGGGCGTAAGTTGAGAAAATTTACATAAGGAAATTTTATTGTTTATTACAAAATTTTTGCGAAGTCAACGTTGACGTCTGCGGCCATTAAATATTTCGTAAAAAGAAACCTTAACGTTAAGTTCATTGTAAATATTATTTCATAGAAGGTAAACGAAATAATAGAAAAATAAAGTGTGAGAGAATTTTTGCATAAGTTTTGAAATAATAACAATACTCACATTTAATTACATGAAATTTAAACAAATAAAAGACATGATACGAGTTTAATATGCGGTTAAAAGAACGAAAATTTTAGCCATAAAAAAAAACATTTCGAACAACTTTTAATAAAAATTAATGTTTTCTTTTTTTGGCCGAATTCGCATGCACATGTAAAATAGAATCTTTGCAGTTTATTGTATTCATCATCAAAGGATGACGGGTGCATTCATTTTGTCAAAACATTTGCAACTCTCAGAACGTATCTTCAGAGACCCCACAAAGTATATATATATTCTTGATCAGCATCAAATTTTGAATCGATTTAAGCAAGTCTATCTGTCCGTCTGTGTAATACATGTTCACAAAGGCGAAGCTATTGACTTCCCATTGACGCAATGAATGTTCTTGCATGCAGGATGATAATAAAAATGGGCAAAATCGGTTCAAGGACACGCCTACATTACCTCGTACTACGAGGGAAAAAGATTCGTTTTTTGCTCATTATTCGAAAACTGCAGCAGATAACTCTATAAAAATTTCAACGCATATTCTATGGACAATGCTATAGTACTTGCATAAAAATTGGAAGAATTGTCCACGCCTACCCAGAATTAAAATATATCAAAATTTAATTTTCTCTTCTCTAAAGCTTTGCAGCGCATCAAAAGTAAGCTTTAAGCTACATAAATTTTTAATTAGTGTTAAATTTAGAGCGCATCTAAGCATGTCCATCTGTCCGTCTGCTTAGTTATCTGATATCTGTTGTAAATATTTTGTCGATCGCAAAGTTGAAGACACAAATTTGCAAAAGAATTTGAGGACAAGATAAGCCTGTGAAAGGACACACCTAGGCAAAGGTAACTGTAAAACTTCCGTTTTTTTTGCGCTTTACTCATAATCTGCAACAACTACACGATATAATTTTTTTTGTAAAAAGTAAAAAAAACCAACCACGCCCATTCAGTGTTATAGAGTATGAAAATTTGGATTTTTTCTTTTCTTAAAGCTTTTCTAGGATAAGTCACAACCGAATATAAATTTATTACTTGTCTTCCATTATAGTAGCATTAAATAACGCACAAATCTTTCTAATTTGTTTTGTAAATATTTTAAATATTATTATCTCACAATAACAAAAAAGCGAACATGTGCAACAAAGTACAACAAAGAACATATACAAAAATAATAGAGGCGAACTCTAAGCAACATCACAGATGCGTTACGATTCACAAGTCATTTTTTTGGATAATGTTTTTTTTATGGTTTTCATAACTAAAGAACCTGATTTGCTTACGACGGATTTGATTTATTGTGACTGTAGCGGCGGAATGCCAAATTTAATACAAAGCCATAAAAACTATGGCAAGAAGGCACCACCAGGCAAGCTTTTATGACTAGTTATAAATCACAATGTAAGAGAAGGGCTGACAATATAACCGAGCGTAGACTTCAGCGACCTCCACGCTTTTGCCAAGTGTGAATTTTTTTGATAAGCTATCGGGATTAATTTCTTTATGGCTCTTACCTTGGTACGCGAATTACGCCCGTTCGATACAAATCTGTGGACTCGAGCTAAACGAAGTTTCGCGGTTCTATACAGACTCTTGCAAAATTAAGACTTCAATTTTCAAGATAGTGTAAAAAGTGCTTCATTTTGTTCTATTCGTAGAAACAATATATAATTTTATACCAAAAAAAAAAACTACTTAGGTATGCCAAGATATTTGGATACAGACGCCTTTCCCATAGTAAGCAATCGAAGAATAAAAGGTATAATGACGTCGTAATGGAAGCTGAGTCGTCAAAACTAAAGATGTAAACATCCATTTACCAACAACGTTTTGGAGAAACTGGTACACAACAAAAATTTTGAAGTTTGAATGCCAAACGATCGGACACAAAAACGGTTGCACGGTTGCAAAAATCCTATTTTCGTTATTGCTATAGAAATTTCGAAAACTTCCAGATCTTTTAGGTGTGATTGATAACAAATGACGGAAAGTTATGATAGCTAAGAAAAGTAGTGCGCCTGAAGCAGGATGGGCCAAACAAGAAGAATTCCCAGTTGAGTGGAAAGGCTGCACTGGGATTCAGCAATGTTGACACTTGCATAGCTACTATTAGATCATCGAATCCAATGACTTATAGATATTGTAATAATATTGTGAAGGACAGAAAAATGTTTCCCGATTGGAATTTTCAAACAATCGATATATTTTAGGCCTTCGAAACTCTTACTAACTTATATATAACAAAAAAAATGTACAACAGTGCAGTAGACCTAATTCGGTGGGTGAACGCGACATATACTTGGCAACATAGTGGGCAACACTTCGTTTTTGTTTAAGTTGTTTTCTTGTCACCATGGAAACCGATTCAATCGATAGTTTGGCGCTTACAAATAAACGATCACGCTGAACGTTGGCACACGTCTTCCGTTCGAAGGAGTGTGCAATGCGGTGTAGTTAGTTTTCCTGCACACGAAAAATGGCGGATGGAACAAAATATGTCTATGTGGAGAATAGACTACGACCAGCTAAGTGTGTTCATTCTAAGTTAAATTTAGCGAACGCCATAACGTGGCGTATTATGTTTTTCTTACCAATTTCCTCGGTGTGGGTACCAAATAATAAAGGGCTTGAAGAGTAGAATTCGAATTGTAATAAACTAATAATAAAAAAAATAGATAATACAACGCAATGTCTTTTAAATAATAAAATAAATTTTTTCCTTTAATTGCCTTTAAGATATGAAAGCTTTAAGGGCTCAGAAAAAATCTTCGATTTCGCACGTTTTCATGTCTAGTTACATAAAAGTGACTCCAATCAATATTTATTTTCTATTTCTTCGTTCCTTCCCATAAAAGATTATTAAAAGTGCTTTTTTCTAACCACAAACAAAGGATTGATTGGTTCCCATTAATTTTGTCAAAATGTTTGCAGCACTCAGCGGGTTCCAAGTTCCAAGACGCCATCAGGTATATATATTCTTAATCAGTGTTAAATTCTAATTCAATTTAAGCAGGCCCGTCTGCCTGTTCTCTATTGTGTATCGTGCTGTGTCTGTAGTAAAAATTCTCTTGGTCGCAAAAGTGGAGATATCGGGTTTAAATTTGATGGAAATACTGAAAGTTCTTACAGAATTAGAAATGGGCCAGATTGGAACGCGCTCATGATACAAAGCAAAGTAAGAATACCTCGTTCTTTTAAGAGAAAAAAAATGAGTATTTCGTTTATTACTGAAAAACTGCAACTACATATATATGCATATTCCATTTGAATGTAAACGTAGTGGGTATAAAAGATTCGTCCACGGGCGCATATAATTTTCCTACTTGTTTATATAATTTATTCTTATTTCCATAACTAAATGCACTGTGTAGGTAAGATACACTCGTCGATGTGTAATATAACATAAAGCTGTTGTTCATATCCGCTCATGATAATAGAATAGACAAATTTTCATACGAAAATTGATACGGTCTGCATGTTGCAATCGATTCCCAACTGTGTTTCATGATTTACATATTTAATATTTATTTACACTTTATTTTTAATTATTTACCGAGACTTTAAAATTGTCTTTTGGCGTTCCTCGGTTAAACTTCATAATAATTTTGAACTTCGTTTTAGCTTCGTTTTTGTAACATCCGTTTGGAGTTAATCTTTCGCTTAGAATACTGAGGTCACTATAATCCTTCACTAACTTTTGATTGTCTGTCAATTAAAAACGATTTAACTTAGTACCGGTTCGAAGGGTAAGTATATTAATAGGACGATGAAACTGTGATTTCAGTAGACTAATACACAGACGTTGCGAAATCGGGCAATGCCGATTAAATATATGTGCAATCGACTAGTCCCTAATTCAATAATTCCTTGTTTGAAGGCCTATAGAAATAGTCTAATGTGGGGATGTTTTGCCTGTTTGTGGGGATGTTTGTTCTAGGTTTTTCGATTCTATTCTATTTAATTTAGTATACAAGTAAAAAGACTATAATGGGACAAGTTAAACATCCTGCTCCACTACACTTAACACTGTCGTTCATATAACGACTTTTCAAACGATACGGTATTGTATGGGAAGTGGCCGAAAAAGTGGTCCGATCCGAACCAGTTTCAGTTTTCCCAGGTACTTGGGCAAAGCACGTCGGCTTACATAGAAATATTTCAAAAATTGAGGACTTTAGGTATAGTATAAGTACGCAGAGGAACGAACGGATGGACAGATAAACTTTTAAACCGATCGATGTAACAAAACCTCGGTCTATCCCAACTCCTTCAATGTGTTACATACCTGTTCACATACTTAATATCTCGTCGTACCGCAATTGATGTAGGGTACAAAAAATAGTTTAGTTATTTGAAGGAAAATTTTTGTTTGAATTATTTGAACTTATCTGAAAAACAATGATTTTCTTTTTCCGATTTTCGCATGTTGCTTATATAATATATTTAAGCTCTCTTAAGTAGTAAGACAATATTAATTTTCGTTCCTTTATAGATACTTTTCACTATTTAATTATTGAATATTTATCTTTTAGAATAACCTTAAGATCAATTTTCCTCATATGCATGTTTAAATGAGTGTTAAACTTCCAATTTCAACGTTAATTAGAGCATAAATGTTCAAGTTCACACACATAGACATACAATAACTTATGTTAAACTTAAGGCATTCAAATAAATTTTATGTGCATAGACAGGTGATTGAATTTTCAATTGGTTTTAATTGCCAGCCTTTTAATATATTAAACAAAACAATTTTGCTTTTAAAGCAAAATTCATAATAATTCATTAAATTAGCAAAATAGAAACAACCAAACCATTATATCGCATATAATATGCGGTCATCCATTGTGTTTTTCCGACATTAAACGTAAATAGTTTTAACATTTTTTTCAATGTATTGCTAGGAATTTGCCATTACTTGTAGAATAGAATGTGTACATAGTTGTGCAGCGTACAGCATTTCTTCAAACGTTTTAGGCAAGCAATGAACTCCCGGTCACCTTTCGGGCATGCGGGCGGAAATTCATATTTGCTTAAATAACTTTATAAATAACAATTATTGCCCCTTCGGGATAAAAGATCATAGATATGATATTCGAAAAGGACGTTTACACATACAAAGGTAACTATTGGGCATGCCTTGTGGGCTGACAATGTAATTTTTTAACATGAAAATGGCATTGCAGTTACCGTAAATAAAGAACACTCGAGAAACATGATGACTGATTTTTTATGACAAAAATTTAGTGATTACGATTTGGATGACATCCGGCTTCAATAAAGTATTGTAACATGCCATACATCTCGCTGCATCATCAATTGATTGCGACTAAAGTTCAACGTCTACATAATCTCCAATAATGTTATGAGGGCTCCCTCCCTCCCTTCTTATACGATGTAAAACTGTTGCAATTTTTACTTGGAGGGTATGTCGAAGCATTGGCTTATTTCAATAAACCATGAAATCTCTATAAGCTTAGGCACTAAGATTAATCGGATTTCTGGGGAAATAAGTGCAGATTTCTATGGAAAAGTGGCAAAAATTGTTATTCCTCAATTGAATTTAGAGAAGTTCAGGGGCGTGCATTTACATGAAATCATTTTTATATGAAAACTGCATGAATCAATCATTTGGAATAAAAGAAAATTCATGTCGATATTTTTTACCGTTTATTTTTCATAACAAATTAAGAAAAAGCGCTTATATGATGATCTCATATAAATTCATGTAAGTGTATAAGAAATGAGTTTATGGATTTTACTATTATATCGAAAATAAAAAAAAAAATTTTTTTTTTTCTTATAAAGGAAATAAAAGGGGAAATTACGCATATAAAAAGAAAGAGAGAATATACACACAAATAAACAACAAAACCGAAGAAACGGGCCCTCATTTACATCTACATACGTATAAGAATTTAGAAGAAAGAAAATTTCAATAGATCGCATAAGAAGTTACAAAACGTTGATGAAGTCAGAGTCGAGTTAACAGGAAAGAGAAGACCTTATGACTAATAGCAGTTGCAGTTGGAAAAATAAAAAGAAGCGTAATCGCCTATCGAGTAAATTTGATTAGCAACGGCAGCGTGGAATGCCCTTCAATTATTGGTTTAATTAAACTTTGTTAATTTCATTCTACTGGCAGCGGTGAAGGGTGTTCCGAAATGAGTTCGGTATTAATGTATATATTTTTTTCGCAATGTAATGTTTGACCTATTACTTGAATCATTTGTCGTTCGTATATCAGCATAGAAGTTCGCAAGTTTCTTACACTAGAGACTTTGAAGTCCCCAGACGAGATTGCTTTGAAACGCCTTGCAGCTTGAAAAGCAGCTTTTTCCATACGCTAAGCACTTTCAAATTCCTTTTTTTGCTTCTTTTATTATGAAGTTTCTTCTAATATCGCATTCGTTTTGTTAATTCTAGTAAACTCTCTTGTGGCGTAATGTAAAAATTTACATTTCTATTTTTCTTTTAGAATCATGAGTGAAGTTTGTGAAAAATGAAGTTAAACCACAATAACGACTTAGAATAGAAATAAATTATTTATTATATTTTTATTATTTCCAGTGAGATTGTTAATCTTACACTGAGAATAAAAATTCTATTTTTATTATATGGATCACGTTGAATGCGTTTAACTTTTATGAAAACTTCTTAATTTTGAAGGAAAGAGCGTTTTATATATACTTTCATTATAGATCTCAATAAGAATTGTTGTTAACTGGTTAACAGAAAGCGGGTAAAGATGCCACTTCAATAAAGTGTAAGGCACTAAAAATCTTGAGCCTTTGTTGTAGTATATAAGGGCGCGTTAAGTTCTCAACATTTTTTTTGTTTTAAACTTTTGCAGAGATTTTAGGTAGCTGTCAGATCAATACTCAATATTGCGCAAATTGTTGATGAAAATATTTAAGGTTTTCATGTTTTAAAACTTATAACGTAGAGAAATGCTTTAGCGAATTAGAAGTTAATAAATTTAAAGGATTAGAACTCTTGGATACTAATTACCTTGGAAAGGCAGTTCAAATATTTCTTGTTATAAAAAATAGATCCATTTTTTCTGCGAACATTTTTTTATGTAAGATTTACATTTAATTCGAGTTTGTTATTAAAAAAAGATAATAAAAACTTCATTATCTTACCTATTACGTCATTGGCCAAAGACTAGAAACAAGTTGCTTTATGCAATTTACAGCTCTATAAAGAGTCCTTCATGCAAAAACAAAACTAAAAGAGAGACAGACAAACTATTTCTATACCCTTTTAATTATTTGTAAAATTTTGGAATATTTAGAGACTAACGGAAGATGTTTTTTATTATTGGGATCAATATTTTCTCGTTATGTCAACTAATGATGAGACTAAAAAAAGTTGTTCAGTTACTTACACATAAGTCTAGTCGACGTACCCTTAAGAGGCGAAGGAAGACGTAATTTTGAACGGTTATTATGCTTCATCTTCCACAGAATACTGAACGTTAGGATCGTCAGTATAAGAATCTAAAAGCATGCGCCTTTTTATTCTTTTTCTTAGATAACATTTTTAACTTTTTAACATCCATTCTTTTGATATTTTTTTATTGTAGAAATTAATTTTTAAAATACATAAATATTTGTATTTATGAAGTGAATAAAACATGGATCATACACGATTTAGCTCACTAGAGCTCTAACCAGCAAACGACGATCTGAAAATGGATATTTCGAAAAACATATTCAAGTAGAAGAATCCATCACAGAGTTGTTTTTGCTGCACAAAAAAATTTAAAGTAGTTTTCTTTCTTATTACTAAAGTATTTTTGTTTTCTATAGAAGATAAAACGGGCCCCGACAAAGTCTTTTTTTTCTTTGTCTATAATTCGCAAACTTCATGTCGTTGTTTGTTAAGAAATTAAAATCTGTTATTGATGAATAAGAAATATTTTCTGAGGCAAAAAAAGACACTTTCTACTTGGATATCTCTTCTTTTAATACCCCTACATTAATCGTAAGAAGAAGTAAGTGAAGATGTATTCATAAAATATATCGATTGCATATTGTATTCTATATGTCATGTGTCACGATTTGGGAGGAGTTTTAGATAATTGGGAAGCATACTCTATATGTATGTGTATATAAAAAACGGTATTATATAGAAAATGAAATGATTCGATCCAAATTGTTTTTAATCGAACGCTTGTTTGAGCTAAAGCAACTCAGAGAAACAACTTTCTGTGTCGGCAACCAACCGCAACTTGTCGTCGCAACTTGCATCGTAAAATTCGTGGACAGATATTAGACGAAGAGATAAACGTATTAGCTTGGGAAACCGTTCACTGCATCGATTCGCAAAAATTTACTATCTTCCCCCCATCATAAGTGATGTACAGTATTAAAATTCTAAATAAACTTAAATCATATCTAATTTAAATTTTGTGGATTTTTCCCCGTAATCAGTAAAGCACGTTTGGTCGCGCTATTCACTGTAAATATAAAATATATTTAAATATACGCTTAATGCGTTATGTAACACATAGTTCCTCATCTTACAAATCTTTGGCAAATCTAACACGCTTCTTGTGTCTTGCTTGAAATGCTAATCTATGTTCAACTAGTCCCAATGCATGTTCAAACGAACTTTATGTAACGCCCTCAACACGACAAACCTCCTTATAAAACAAGAACTTCTTTCATTATAAGGGCGCAATTTAGATCTTGTCACATATTTCTAATATTGTCTGAATGGCTCTTTTTAATTTAGTTTTCATATCTGCGCTCATGTCACTACAACTACACTTATAATATATAAAGCAGGTGATACCACCGATCACCTACTAAGTATTTCAATCATTATTAGGTTCAAAACATAATTGTTTGTTTTATTTCAGGTGATTGTTTTCAGTGTACACTAGATGTCATATTACGGACAGTCACGTATCCATATGTACATACATGAATGCACACTCTCGCATATATACATTCATATGCGTTTACTTTTCTATATGAAAATCGAAACATCTTTGTAAATACTGGGTGCGACAAACTCTGCGTTTCTTTCAGTATGCGTAATTATGATCCAAAACAGATAGGCAGCCCGACAGACATAAAATAAAAAAGCAAGTAAAATGAATTGCATTCATTATAAAATCGGTTTATAGCAAACAAAGCAAAGTCAGTTGAATATTGAACTATGTGATGCGCATATTAAATAAATTTTCAAAATATTTGAATAAAAAAAAAAACCAAAAACAAAAAACCATTATATACGCCTTAAGTGGAATCTGAGGTACTCATCATCTAACATGAATGCATTGAATATACTAAAAAGGCCCAAGAATTACTTTTGTTATGAGAATGAATTGAATGAATTTAATGAATATATAAATATCTGGTCACTGGATATATATGCTTTGTATATTAAAATATGTATTTTTTTCAAATCTGAAACCTAGTTGGAGGGCAATTATTATTAAATAGGAAATGAAAGTAATTATCCTTATGCAGGTGCACACCCACTCTTAAAAAGCGTTTTAGAATACCGAACTCAAGATGTAGAGAAGTTTACCTATTAAATATATTTTCCTAAAAATTTCTCAACTAAGTTAGGCAGAACGATCCTATCTCTAAATGGTTAAAGTAGAAACTTCTCAACAAGTTTTACGAGACTAGCCCAAAGGCGATCCAACAATTAATAAGAAGCTTTGAATGCCTCTTAAAATAAATCTTTGACACTTACTACTACAAAATTGCGAAAATTGTTTTCTTACTTGTGAGTTTCCAAGTTGAACTCTTGTGCTGGGTATGCTAGTGTGAAATGTTCAAAAGGGGCTCTTTTGTTCAATTATAGAGTCAATATCTGTTGTAGCTTTTAAATTTTTATTTTTCAAAGTGTTCTTCTTCTTATCTATTTTAAGCAATTTTACGAAACGATTGCGAACTTGTTGTTTGTATATATATGCAATTGTGAGGACCGAAGTCGTTTCACTCGTTTCGGTGTCACATTTAGTTTTAAGTTATTTCACGTATTTAAGTAATAGGGTCAGTTTGTAGGCAACAGTTAGCAACAAGCAACGTTTTGGACTTGACAAGGTCATCATTATCGAAGTCAGTCAGCTAATGTGCATGACGAACATGATTAGTTTTGCTAAATGGCAATGCCAATTGCACGAAAGGCGATGTTAGTTGGACATGGCTACAATCGTTTCATTTGCACTCTTTCCGATCAATCTGCTGGACGTAATGAAGGACTGTTTCCTTTTTATCCGATGGGATCATAAATTGTGTTTTTCAGAAGCGTTCTCGAAAATTGAGCGACATAAGAACACGAACACCCGGACATGGGTTCAGGGGCGAAGGAATTAGACATCAATATTTTATTAGACCCCGTTGGTGGGTCTTGATTAAAAATCGTTTAATATAAGAAAAGAAAATCAAAAATCTTTCATTATTAAAAATATTCCCTTTCACCCGCCCAGAGAAAGAGAAAGAATAAAGTAATAAATCAGGACTCAATGACCAGGCCGGCAAATTACCCAAGCGGTTCATTCTTTAATCGTAAACTTTTCATGACACAGTAACTCATCATGCGTGAAAATTTACATCTTCACATCTTTTACTTTGTGCTTTATTGTTTTCCACACAGTTTCAGTAAACGAATGAATAGAATAGGGCCATAGGTTAGTCAACTCAGACTACACTGAAACCCAATGCTCGTATTTGATGGTCTCCCTTATGGTTGGGTATATCCGGGTATTCTAACCGGAATGAAAAATCTAACATACCTTCGCTCTCCGCTCGTGAGCAAAAAACCATTAATTTTTTTTATATATCAGAATTTGTGGCATTTGTATAAGCATTTGTGCTTGCATGTGTGCACATATTGAACGCCACGGAATTGCTCAATCAGAATTTTAATTATTATTATGTTCAATTACTGAAGTGCTTGCTAGCTCGCTCGCCCCGGCATAGTCTGCCGTTAATGGCGGTTAACGCGTTGCTATTGTGCTATTATAGAGGCCTGAAAATCAAACTACACATTTTCAATTCTCTACACAAATTAGCATTTCCCTACGCTGCGATATCTTTTTATCTGTATCTTCTTCTTCTTCTAAATAAGGGGAGTTGTTCCTGTGTTATTTTTTCAAAAATAATATTTTAATAATATTTTCTTTCTTTCATTTCTAAAATTAATTTGAATCGACTTTCTATCTTTGTACAAGAGGGCATATGGTTTTTTTAGTAAATTGATTTCTCTTATATGGTTGCAAGCTAAAAAGAAAAAGAAAAAAAGTTGACTAGAAATCAATTGTTGCAATTTGGCGAATGGAAAGCATATGAATATTACCGGTTTAAAAAAAACAAAAGCGAACAACATATGGAAGCACATAAATTATATACGCTTTACTCTACTGTCAGCTTATCAGTTTATTTTGATTTATGATATCTGATAAGAGTGAAAATTAAGTCATTATGAGGATCGCAAATTGAGCCCAAATATGTATAAATATTATTTTTTTTTTTCTTTAATGATAGAAATACTACCCGCATGATTACGTTTTCATGAAAGGCACAACATATAAGTTTCTTAGAAAACATTAGGACTAACACGAGAGTTCTTATTATTTGGCGTTAATTATATGGAATTTGATATATGAGTAAATGAAGTGAGTGTTGGTAAGAACATATGATACAAATTGGTCTCTTTCTTTTTTACATATTTTTTTTTCTTTTTTTTTCTATAAGAGCCACTTTCTGAATCGATCGAAGCTTGTCTGTGCGTCTGTCCGTTCATCGGTCTGTCCTTGTTTTCTTGTTTTCAACTAAAAGGCCCCAATTTTTGTTTGCTGAAGGCCGAACGCTATTGAAAATGCTTAGGGGCGGCCCACTTCGACTATTTCCGATATTAGGTCTTATGTTGAAAAGATATTATGTGAATGATTATATTAAGTCAAATCGTGAAGGGTAATTAACGATGGGCTCTGTCTTACTCTAGTGTTTTTGCTTGTTTCCTGCAGAGTTGTGTAGGGAAAGTGTTAATACGACACTAGTGAGGTATTTACTGTTTTCACTGCATAAGCTTTATATCCCTTTAACAACTTACAGGCTGTATGCAGTTCATTCTAAAACATCCCTTGAGGATATCACAAATAAATCGAATCGTATTATATCTTCATCTTCAAGGTTTGATTATACAATTAGTGGTGGAGTAATTTTCATTAATTAATCATACTTTTCGGTAAGGAAGTACGTGACGATTGGTGGCTTGGGTATACGTGTTGTTGTGTGTAAACGGTTTGTACGCTGAAGAAAAGTTTATAGATTGTGTGCTTGTTGGTTTTATTCAATGCAATCGGCTTTCATTGCGATTTAAGGATAGCAAAGCGCGCTAAGTTCATTACAACGTTTGCAAAATTTTTGAAAATCTTGATAAGTTCTTGATAATTTTACTCCTTCCCCTATGTATGTGTGTTTTGCTTTCACAAATTATATATACCACTCTATCTATATCGACTGATCCTTTTGAGTATAAAATTCAATATAATGCCATATGGTATTATATGAGTAGCCGCGTAGGTAAAAATCGCGACTACCAAGTTTCTGTTCATGGGTTTAAATCTAAGGTGCAGTAGACTTTACTACGATCGTATCTAAAATGAATGCTAAGTGAGAAAAAGCATAAATAATATTTATTTCTCTTTCGACAATAGTTCCGACCATTAACGTGCTACACGAACTCTCACAATGGTCATATAGAACAAAAAAAATGGAAATTATATTTCGTGCGTAGTTGTCTTTCGACCAATTTGTCCCATTTTCAATCAAGCTTGAAGTCGATATCTTTATTTTTACAAATAGGACAGTTTCCATAATACATGACAGACAGACGGACGGACAAAGATGCTTAGATCGATTCAGAATTTGATGCTGATCAAGAATATATATACTCTGTAGCATATCTGAAGCTTTCGTGTGGGTTTTGCAAACGTTATGACAAAATGTGTGCACTCCTTCCTTTAGTGGTGGGTATAAAAGTATTATTTTGTACAAGACCACATTATACCGTTCCATTTAATACCTTATCAAACCTTGAATTTCTATGTTTTACCCTATACACTAAATATTATACCCTATTACCCTATTATACTAAAATATTACGCTATGTTGAACTACATCATCCGTGCTATGCAATACAAACATTATTCTCTAAAATACTTATATCACAGTGTAGACCGCTATACAAAATAACATCATTTTATATATAAATACGTATATATATATATGATAGATTGAGCAATGGTTTTCCACGCTACGTTATATCATTCGCTTCTGGATTGTGCATCATCTTAAAGAACTACTATGTCATATAATATGTAATAGATTGCTTTGGTTAGTTAAAACTATTCTAAGAAGAATATGCTTTCGCACTTGAATTAAACTTCAATATTGTTACAGGTTTCTCTCCAGGTAACATCTCATTGAACTCTCAAAATGAATCTATTTATCATCTAATTGGAGTGAGTAGGCGTGAGTAGTAGTAAAATACGATTTGTTTTCCTGCAGATTTAATAAACGCATATGCAACTTTTGAACTTTAAATTTCATTATCAATTATCGATTTTGTTATAAGCTTCAAATTTATTGATTAAAGAATTTAAAAATGAACTCTTAATAGCGTAATTGACTGAACCATATATGGTTTTGAGTAAAGTTGGCACTTTTAACGCGTCTTATATTTTTATACCATTTTCGCAATATCTCATGGAAATAATCCTTTTAAAGTCACTTTTACAATATTCGGTTGTAGTGGATCTAGTGAACCTAGTCCAAGTTTCGCTGGAAGCGCACACATTCAGCATTCGTAGATAAAAAAAAAACACATTCCTATGTAATTTGTTTACACTTGCGTACTCCATTTGGTTAATAGTCTGCTTCTTTTTATAGGTTATGTGGGGATTTTCGTGTATATATTTTTTTTTTTTTGTATTTTTTTACCGCATTATGTTTGCGGGCCGCTTTTGCGGCTTAAACGTTTTCATTTAAAATATTATGTTTATGACAAATTATTTTGTGGGTAGTTAAAGGCAAAAATAACAAGTGCCGCAAAAACGTGTAGATGATAACATATACATATACATATATATCTTCTTTTTTTTTTAAGTTTGCATTGCATATTTATTTTTTCAATATGTATTTTATATTTCATTTGCATTGTATTCTATATTAATAAATGAGTAATAAGTTGAAATTCATTAAAGACATGTGAAGTTAATAAGTTGGTTGAAAAGGCAAATTTTTTTTTATGGAATTTTTAAACTAAATAATAAGCTTCGATCGACCCTTGTGCATAAAATGATTTTATTTTAAGTGCTTCGCATCGCAACTAATTGAAGGTTATTTTGAAACTACAATATGATGCAACCACACCTTCGTATTTGTCACTCTTATATTATACGAATCTCACTAACACTCATATCGTTGATAAAATAACTAAATCGATACGGAACGAAACGAACTGATTCATACTCAGGATGAATTCATTATTTATAATATTATGAAATGAATTTTTATGCAAATTCTTTCAAATGAAGAAAAAAAAAAATAAATATGAACTCGCTAACTATTAGTTGATCATTGTCCACATAAATTTCAATAATAAAGAAAAACTTATTGCACAAATTCCAATCATTGAATTTATGCTTGAACTAAAGAATATGGAAGAATAGCTGCAGATTTACAAGCAGCAGCGGTACAGAAGTTATGCATAAGAAGTTATGAATAATAAAAGTAATAAACTTTCTATAAACGCATCAAAGTGTAATACGATCTTAAGTTATTTCTTTGCAAAAAATCATTTGAACAATAAAAGACAACAGAACAGAGTTTCCTAAACTCTCTTTCTATTCAATGTAAAAGTACATATATATACATACATGATCCCGATTAGCCAAATGATTTTTTTTGCTTTTTTATTTAAGAGAGCAAACCGCTGTAAACTTTTCGATAAGTCGACCCGTTTTATTGGCTTAAATGATTCCTTAAATAATCAACGATCGCCAAGTAGGTAAGAATCACGACTACCAAGCCTGAGCTCTTGGTTTCAAAGTTCATTGCGGCAGAGTTTATTTTGATCGTTTTTATAGTGAGTGCTCAGTCGGTAAAAACGTAGCACTTATCAAATCGGCACATGGCCAGTAGGCTGCGGCCACTTCGCAGTCTCTTTCTCTTTCCCATCTTCTTTGCGACCTTTACCGCATGACATCAATAAGGGAATGATTGGTCAAATAACAATAAAAATAAAAAGAAAGGCATAGAAATACCATGGTGGGCGTGACGAAGTTTACAATGATCAAAAAAATCGAAATTCACGAACATAATTGTATCAGTGTACGAGCAGTAGACGAGCACTTGGATGCGATTTCCTCGAAACACAATCAAAAAACCGAAACAATGTCAAAAAACCTTTTATGGCCTGTCCCCTTAAATCGTGATACCACCCTGGCTCAGAGCGGGAAATGAGAAAATTGAGAAAGAGTGTTTTCACTAACTAGCCATACTGCGTGTTGTTTATTCCACTGTCTTTATGACTTTTCCACATCTAAAAGTTTAGTGAAGAATTTGTAAACGTCACTACCAAGACAACCGAATCCACACCTTAATTTGCCTTTGACTATTGGTACTTTACGTATGTGTTGGCCACTTCTCGATAATTAGTACTGAGGAATTACGCAAACATTTCAATGAATTTAATTTATTGCTTTCGCTTACGTACGACACGGAAACGTTTCTTAAATTTGTCGATTATGGACTCCCTTCAACATTTAGGCACATCTGGGGAAACCAATTGTAAAATTCTTCGCTAGTTTTTGTTTACAGTTTTTTTGCGTTTAAGCTAAGCTAAGGATTAAATAAAATTATATTTTTTATCAAGATTTTTTGCTCCAGACAACGTATTTTCATTGCTAATATACTTTGATATACAAGAGCTCAAGCTCACAAGAACCTGTATATGATTAAATAAGCCGGATATATACTAAATTTTGATTTTCAATTCGAAAATTAAATACAACAACAGCACAGTGAGAGCACAATGGACATACACAATAGAAAAAGGAAGGAAAGATGGAAAACTCATATCCGAGCATCCAAAAACAAATTTCAACTTTTAAATTTTTCTTTGAGACTTTGAAAAATACATCAACTGTCGAGCAGACACATGTGGCGGTCGATTCGGTCTCCTTAAACTGACCACAGGTGTACACTTTGAATTAAATATCGGCAAATTAGTTGCCGATGTATAGGGCAGTTTAAAACGCATTTAAGTACAATTGTTAATGTCGCCAGAACCTTAACTGAACCTTCACTTAATATAATTGAGATCAAAAATTTTCGACTTCTATTATATGAAAATAGCTTAAATCTAACCGCGGAAAGATGACATGGCCTTAGAGGTTTGTTGAGTGTTACAATTGAATTTTCCGGCCTATTTGTCTTCCCAATTGGCTCATCTGTCATATCCTGGTTCCAGGAACGGAGATAGAAAATTGGAACATAGCACACCATGGGGAACAAAGCGCGATTAGACTGTAATTTTTTCATTTTTTTTTGGTAGGTTAGTAACACTCTTGTGAAAAAATCTGTTGAACAAAAAATTTGCATCAAATTCTTCCCACAGGAAGACGATCAGATGAAAACATGGACAAAATGAAAAAGCTTGTACTTGTCAACCGTCGATTGGCTCAAAGAGATTTTGTAGATATTGTTGGTATATAAAAAGATTAATACAAGAAATTTTAAAGGATAATTTGGATCTGTCTCACTTGTCTTCTAAACTTACCTAAACGCAAAAATATTTATTTTTATAAATTGTGTAAAATTTGGTAGAAAGGTATCACTAAATCATCAAAAAAGTTTCTTTTTTTTCATGTGACCATTCAGTCAGGGTACGTTGTCTCTCTATTCATGTAACAGGGCGACGGTCAGAAAGAAGTGCAGAAAAAGAAAGTGATAGAGGTGGATGTGTGTCCCAACGGTAAGTTTTACGTCTTCTCCAACTGAGCACTCACCGTAGCTACGATGAAAGTAAATTGAGAGAGAGACAGAGAGAAAGATTTGAACACCCGAGATAGGCGACTGGGCCAAGATTTTAAATCGGCTACACACAAACAATAGAACAGCTGCCCAGTTCTACACGCATTGGCTTCGAATAGTAATTAATTGATTATTTAAGACCCGCCTTTAACTTGTAGTTTCTTCTATAAACATGTAAATCTTTCCTACATTTTCTCAGTACAGGGGGGGAAAACACTTTTCTTAAAGGTTTATTATACGCCACAGGAGCAAGTTTGTAAAACACTTACAGTTTGTGATCTTCTGATGTCAATGGAAATCAACCTATGTAAGCATACACGTACGATCTGCGTAAGAATAATTACAGCATACAGTTTGTATGTTACCATGTGTGTAATTATTGTAGATTTTATTGCTTCCTATATATGAAAATTGTTATTTATTTTCAACATTATCTATGGTATAGATTTTAGTTACGCTTCCTAAAGCTTGCGCTAACACATTAGTGCGATAATCGAAAAAAAGAAGAAAAGAACTGCTAACTTCTTCTTTTCTTTTTTTTTTATAAAACGTAAACATAAATATGTTTGCATATGTGTACATATGTGCACGCGTATATGTACATAATCAAACATGTGTATCTTATGTACTCTTAGCTCATTACTACACAACTGTCAGTCAGAGTGAATAAACTAAAGAAAAACATGAACAGCTGATCGATCGATTAAATCGCTATGAAAAAGGAAAGGCCGGTTAGTCTGTTATTTCTTGTTTGCTCTTGTTGATGATGTTGTTATTGTGCGCAGCAGCTACTGCTGTCACTTCTTTTATATATTATTATTATTATTATTATTGTTGTTATTGTTGTTGTTATTGTTGTTTAATAAAAATAAACAAATTCCACATCATACGCTTGGAAAGAGAAAGAGAGAGTGCGAGATGTAAACAACGATAAGTAGAAAAAAACTTGTTATTAATATTAACATTTGTGTACAGAATCTCAGATATTATAAAAATTTTGTATACGAGTTGCATTTGCGGCTAGTAAGCGGTGGTTATGCGATTTTCTTTTATAAAATTTTTCTTTTTTTTTTTTTTTTTTGTTTTTTTTTTGTTTTCATTATGTTAATATAAAGAAATGCTTGTAAATCACAAATGTATTTTGAATTGTTTGCTTCTCCGTGCGTTTGTGTGGATGTGTGTGTGTGTGTGCGGTTTATTTTTTATGAGTATACATACTTTACCGCTGATTTAATAAAGCGAGGGTATGAACAAGTTCATGACATTCGTACATAAATTGAATTCATTTAATTGATTTTTTTCATTTTTATTTTTCTTTTTTTTTCAAACATAAACATAAAATGGAAAAATGCTGAAAAATTATAAAAAAATTCAAAAGAAAAAAAACTCCAATTGGAAGTAAGTTTTTCTAAACCACTTCTTAAAAAGACAAAATATATTGGATTTATAATATATTTAAAAATTCATGAAATGCACATAAACAAATTTTACATCCTGTCTACACATCAAAGTAATATTCTGACTCCATTCCATTTAGTTCGATGTCGCTCTACTCACTCATAAATTGCTTATTTTGTTACACTCGTAAAAATACATATCGAAAGCTTAGGCTCAACATATACTTTCGTATTTAATGACCCTTGATTAAGTTCGTAAAGAGTATAATACGTCTCCATAAACAATTAATTAAATGAAATTTTATAATACTTAATACGACGATTTAATTTAATTTAAACTCTGTTGTAGATATCGAAAAGAAAGGATGCAGGACAACTATGTTAACGCGTTAGCGAAGACTTGGTTTTAATCGTTGCGTTGATATATTTACAATTGTGGTAAAAAAAGCAAAAAATGTTCGCTTTTATTAAAGTGAATGGAATCTAAGATTCGTTTGCAACTGCACAAGTTCTGTGCTTGTTTTTAGTAAACTTAAAAAGTATGAATTCAGGGCACTGAACTTGAATGAATAATTAAATAACTGCATGAATGAATGAATAATTTAATTAAAATTAAATAAATTAATAAAAAACCATATAAACTTTTCTCCAAGATCCCGTCTGCACATATGTATAGGTATGTGTAAGATTTTATTTACAAACTGCAAACGTCAGTCTCCTATGTGTACGTATTAAGTCAGCTGACTGTCTGCAGTTGATTTACAAAAAAAATTGTTTACTTCAAATATGATACTGATGCATACGTTCGCAGTCATCGCATTAGAGAAATTTTTCTCCCTCATTCTGTTTACATTTAAGACCTGAGGTGGTGAATTTTTTCTTGTATTCATCGCGGTAAAGTTTACTTTTACTGCTACTTTCCCTAGATATACCAAAATTTTTTATTCCTTTGAAAAACAGAAGTGCTCTCAATTTACGCGGTACTCTAGGCCTGTTCTTCGATCGATTTGGTCAATTTTCAATACCAACTTGCGTGCAAGAACTTTGACTTCTATATATTCATTTTTGTGGGCAGGGAAATGGTTAGAACAGAGTTTACACACAGATAGACAAAGGGTCAGACGGACGTGCTTAAATCGATTCAGAATTTGCTTATGATAAAAAATATATATACTTTGTCTGTGAAGAGTTCTTCTAGGTGTGGGGGCTGATAGCATTACACTTCTTAAGCAGTCGTTCCAATTTCGATTGACATGAATTTTTACTGTTTATGGGGTAGCTGTGTTGTTGATGGTGTTACCATCAAAATTATAGATAGCCGATGTCTGCCAAAATATGAGATAACTATTTTGTATCCGACAGAGTTTCGCAATTTTCATCATTAAGGTAAATAAAGTGATAGGGGGACAAACGAACGCTATTAAGTCGTTTCATTATTAACATTGATGCACTTTACAATGGCCACAGTTCTCTACAACATTCAAACATGCTATAAAACGCGTTTACTCGGATTGAATTGAAGCTTTCACATCCATAATTAGTGCTTTAAGATGACGATGATGATATTTGCTACAGGCTCTAAGCTTTCTGAGGATGTATTGGACATAGAGTTGAAGTGAAGAACTTGAAATCAATGAACGTGAAAAACTTCCAAATACGTCAATTTTTACAAGAGACCTACAGACAGACGCATTTGGCTTACATATCTTAAACCTATTTAAAAACATACACTTATTGGAGTTTTCGGTAGATGTATTTAACTATATTTTACGGAAATGTATGTAAATGTCGATGATTGTTTTTAGCTCTGCTTTAAGTTTCTTCAACCGTTGCTAAATTTCGTTATCAACCAAAGACAAATGAACTTTAATAATGCAAATGTCGTATGTGCCCACGTATTAACTTTCTGCTTGAGGCACCTGATAGTAATAAAATGAAACGTTTGCTGAAAAGGAGGGTGCAAAATATGTACGCATTGTTAGCCAAGTATACTCCCTGTGCTGTTTAGTGGAACAGCAATTTCTTATCAAAAGGACAATTTCAATGGTGTTCTTCGAAACGCCTGTTTCAGGTATTGTCAAGCATATAGACAATAAGATCCATTGAAAATCATAGTATTCAAAGGAAGCATATCCGTTTGCAGTTGCAGCTCAACTATTATATTATTGCGGAAGTTGCTAATGGTAACGTTTTCCAGGGATAGTTTAGGGAGTCGTATAATGCACCACTTTCAACAGATCCGCTTAAATGTACTCGGTATGCACATTTGCTTATATCGTAAATTTTAACGGTGCGCATGGCCGTTAAATTACATATCGGATTCATTTCTTCATCATCAGGTACTTATTTCCCCGGAATAAAATGGAAAAAAACACCTTACACGCGCTTGCGGTTTCTTTTGACAAATAACTCGATCTCAGCTCGCTCCAAGGTATAGAGTGAAGCTTAAAGACAAGACCGTCAAATGGAGCAGGAGCAGTGTTATCCAATAGGAGGTAGAAATAGGATTTTCTCACTCCTTTTCAAATGTTTGTCATTCATTCAGTCACACACACAAATATAATTACACACCGCTTGTAGTGTAGGGTGCATTAAGTTTGTGCGGGCGTATGTAACACCCAGAAGGGCTCTAAATATAACTTTTCTGAATCGATCTAAACAAGTCCGTCCATCTGATGTCTGTCTCTGCACACTTGTGGTCAAGGTTTGCAATTTTTAACATATTTCAGTGAAATTTGATACCCAAGGACGATCACTACTGAAAATGGTACAGATCACTCCACTTTTTTGACCACCTTAAGGCCTTATTTTGAAAAAATTGCACTTTTCAAAATTTTTCAACAAAAGTCGTTGAGTAATAGCATTTCGACATTATAAATTGATATGAAAAACATTAGATTGCGTCTTGTGATGTTCTAGAGGGTCTACAATCGTTTCGACTTGAATTTACTGCGCAAATTCTTTCGAAGATAGTGCCAATCGTTTATGCACTTTTTTAGAAGTAATTTCAGCCGATTTGTACACAAAACATTTGGGTATCAGTAGTAGTCAAAGTAAACGCATTGCAACCAGAATGTCACTAATTTATACAAACAAATTTTTTTTAAACGCCTTATTTTATTCGGTAGTCACTTTTCGTATACAACTTCAAAATGAAATAAACGGTTAATTTATTTTTATCGCTTTATAAATGATGCCAATAAATAAATTTGCATGACACAATTGTTGTTGGATTAATTAATTTTGTTCTAATAATTAAAAAAATACATAGTTAATATAATAAATAAAAATGAGGGAGGAAGCATATCTCTTTAAAAAAAATTATGCAAAACTATTAACTTAGAGAGACTATACGTATTGCTAATGGAAATGATGTATGAAGATACGAAAGCGTTTCTATGACAAATGATTCACTTCGGTGTTTCATAAGTGAATCTTGTTTGTCATCGATGCTAGTTAATAGTAGATATGATAGCAAGTATTCGTTCGAAGATTTATTGCTTTACCGTCATCTGTATAAACATTAATTGTGTTGACGATGTATGTTAGGCTGCCTCGAGCCTCGGCAATGGACACAATCTTTTTTCTTTTCTTTTTTTTTTTCTCTTTTGAATAATCAAAGCAGTTTCTTGTAACAATCTCACGTTTCGTAAAAAGTTTTGCCGAAAGTAATCTATCATTTCTTTTGCCTCAGTGAGTCAGTAATCAGGGTTGTGGTTACCGAAGGTGAACAGAAGGACATCACTTGCCTTGTACAAATAAAGCAAAGCGCTTTGAAATGAACTCTGAACTCTACCCTGGCTGCAAAAAGGGCTGACTTGAAGGACGTACGTACACGCTAAGCTTACAAGTAAAAGAGAATCTGATTAGATTGCATTCGAACGGCCTGGATTGGAAGTCGGCTGTTTAGAAGAAGAAGTTAGGCTGTCTGGGCTAGTGGAATATTTGGTTACAAAAAATCGGAAATAAAAAAACTAAAAAGATGACTTTCGAAAGATTGGACTAACCGTACGCTAAGATCTCTTTCAAGCTTCCCGTGTTCCTCTAGAATCATAAAATCTCTTGAAAAGTGCGAAGAGCTAAGTGCTGCTTAAGGAATGGCTTAGCTTCATTTTAGGCTGTGTGGAAATCAAACGAGTTAATTGCACACAGATTACGAGGTAGGCAAGGACAGTTGAATTAACAAACTGCTGTTGCGTAGATCTGTACATGACAAGCCCTTTATTTGTAGAAGCACTTTCAACGTCGGTCGCTATTGCTTGAAAGAATTCCATTTGACTGTTTTTGACTTTTTTTTTATTAAAAAAAAAAACATTTATAAATATTTTAATATGACAAACCTTTAGTGATCACTTTTAGATACATTTGCAATTCGCTTTTATCTTACGTGAAGCATATATTTTAAGTTGACACTTCCCAGTTATTAGCGTTTTCGTATGCATTTTGCATACGACATTAAACTTCCAAGGTAACTATGCATAAATCATTCAAATTCTTCACAATATTCTCGGAATATTTAAGCAATTCTCTCACTTCTCACATACAAAATATACAAATTAATATTAAATAAGTGTAACAAACACTCAGAACAAATTTATTCATTTTTTTATTTTTCTTATGCATCATCTCTGCCACACGAAGGGAAAAGGGTTCAACCAACAAACAAACAAAGAGATCAATAGATATATTCACTGTTTAGTAGTTGTTGTGATTGTTATAATTGTTCTAGCGTTCGTTGCTCAATGAACTGCAACGATTTCAATTAGCTATAGCGATCTCCAAATTCACATAAACGTTCAGCTTAAATTATGACGTCAGCAAGTAAGTTTAAAAAACATTTCTTTTTCCGTTAACTTTTGCTTAAACTATTTTACTCATATTAATCTTAAATATTTTTAATATTTTCTTTATTTTTTTTTTTTTCTAATTTAAAAAAAATCGGTTCTTTTTTTTTTAAAGCCAGTATAGAATTTTATAAAAATTCCTACATAGAAACCTCATTAAGCAGAGAGAAAGGANAAATATTATTTAAAATTTAACCACTTTTTATTATTGTTCAAACGCGTCAGTTACATTGATTACTGATCGAAGTCTATTGACGGTTTGTTTGCACAGTTCGCTGTTCGTTCATATTCAATTTCACTCAAATAAAGTAAATAAAAAAAAAAAAAAATAAAAAAAAGTGAAGTAAAGAATTTTATAATTAGTAAAGCTTAAATTTTCAAGCTGGCAGTGCCTTTTATTTAAAAGAGCTTAAGCAGTTGCAAAGAGAGAAACGATTCATATATAAAATTAAAAAATTCTCTTAAATAGAATTCTTTTGCCATTCTTTCGTTTCTTCACTACTCTTAATAAACCCTTTGAACTTCGTTTTTTTGTTTTGTTTTGTTTATTTTTCTCGTCAAAGCTGGCTCGTCTTAGCTATCAATTATTTTATGATGGGAGTGTTTGGTTTTTCGTGCTATATTTAAGTGATCATCAATATCATGTTATTGTTAGTGTTGTTTGTAAATTTGATAAAATTTTGCTTAAATTTATGTTTATTTTGATGTATGATCGAATTGCAAAGCATATATGTACGTATGTCTAGCTTGTGGTTTAGTATGAAAATGGTTTCACATCATATTTGTTATGAGCAGGACAACTGACGCGCCGCAAGCAATTGCTTGCGAGGCGTTTTTATAATCTTTTATTGAACACTTATTAGAAATTGCTTTCTTAACATACTCTTTTAAAAGTTTTCTTTGAAAGAGAAACTTTATATTGAACATGTCGAAAATGAGGAAAGTAGAAAGTTCTTCTTTGCAAGAGTCGCACAAGTTCTTAGTTTTATTCAAAAAATGTTTTCTAAAGATTGACACATTTTTGCATTCAGTGAACAGAATTTCCTTAATTTTTTTCTCTCAACGACATAAATAATTTTAACACAACGATTTTTAACTGGTCAACCATCCTTTTTATACCCATGCCTGAAGGACGAGGGGTATATTCCAGCACTTTTGTAACGCCCACAAGGAAGCTTCAGAGACTGCACAAAATATGTATCGTAGGTATCGATTTAAGCATATCCGTCTGTCCATCTGTGTAATGACTGTTGTAAGCATTCTCCAGGCAGCAAAAATTAAGCAGAAACTTTAGAAGGTCTTCCACGCTGGCTAGTATTGAAGGCAAAGTTCGATGACCGAGAGGCTTGCAGTAGCACGTCGCCTAAGAACACTTCTGTTTTTCGAAAAAATAAAAAATGGGTTTGTTGCTAATTATTCATAAACTACAGCAGATAAGTTGACAAAAACTTGAAGGGATCTTCTCATGGCGATGCTTCCAGAGAAAAGAGTGAGGATATCAACAAAGACGATTCTAGCAAAAAATCTTGTAGAATGTTGCTGTTAGAATAAGCAGAGTAGCAAAGAGCGATAGTTCAAGTTAACATGAACCTTGAATGATTTCCATATGGAAATTCAACGCGACAGTTTGTCCTTAAAATCGTATAACATATTCCCGTTAGAACAAAGTAAGATAGTGTAGCTCGATTTAAGATAAGTTTGAACTGTTTTTCCAAATATTGTTATACGATAAGCTCAACTTTCCGAGGATGAAACCGTGTAGATAAAAAATGAAATCTTGTGGCAAAATTGTCTCCACTTGAATAAGGCAAAGCAGCAATAAAAACTTATTTTATTTGAAATTCTAAAAATTTCAGGCAATCAACCTAACAAAATGTAAGCCCAAAGTTATATGTCCCTTTACTCCAAGTCGAGGGCAAGTATGTTGCGAAACTCCACTTGACGTAGGTATTAATCCCTTGGTTCTTAATACATCATTGCTGGTCTGGTACATTCGTCAACATAGAACAGTAACTCGTAAAAATGCGAAATATTTGAAAATACTCCCTTAAAGTGCACTTCTTATCTTTTCTTATGGAGCAAATTCCGCTACGTTCAACATATGTAATGTGAGACAGAGTTCCTTTAAGCTTTGCATTAAGTATTCAGTTGACTTTTTAACTTGGTCACTTAATCAATGCAAACATATTGCAGTATTATGGAATTTGCAAATGAGCCTTTATACGTGTGTGTGTGTGTGTGTGTGTGTGCGCGTGTGCGTGTGTGTTTATGTCCCTGTGTATATATGAATTTAGATTTATGCATTATTTAAATATTGGAAATAAAAGAAAAAAGAAACACAAACACACATACATTACACGCGCCTGTAAAAGTAAATATTGATACAAAAGATAATGCACTCTATGAAAATCTATGCATACAAATCAAATACAATATCCGATGTAATAATAATAATAATAATAATAATAATAATAATAATAATAATACAAACAAAGAAAAGCAATGAATACAAATTTACTGTTTATAAAATTAGTGCATAATTGAAAACACATTGTTTTCATTGACACAGCATACATGTGCATATAACGCATACATAGGGATAAATATAAATAATCCCATATGCAAACAACGAAAACAATCATAAATATTAAACATTATGGTGCATAAAGTAACTGAACGAATGAATGTTTATGATATCGTTAAACAATGGTCACACTCACATACATTCACATTCATTCCAAAACCATAAAAGAATATTATTTAGATGGTTACATGACATATATGTTATAATCATTAAATGTTACTCTTATATAAAACAACAAATTGGCACAAACACGCATTTATATGCAAAACTATAATAGAAGTGATCTAGAAAATATCGAGCCTTCAATTAAATACAATTTTTATATCGCCATATACGCCAATGCATAGTCATCTGCAAATATTTGTGATAAGTTAACGATCAATTTTATTGCACGGCTCAATATATTTTAGTTTGATATGAGTTCATATGGATTTGCATTTGTGTGTGTGGTTTTGTTTCGTTTTCATTTTTTTAATGTTTTTTTTTTTTTTAATTTATTTTATTACAAGTCCATTAAACCATTTGTTATTTTCTATCTTCTCCCCGTCACTCGTCATGATAAATGCCACAATTCGAGTTCACTCATGTGTGTGTGTGTGTGTGTGTGTGTGTGCCTGTGCTCTAATACTCGTTTACATGCGTGCGGTAAGGCCTTCTTAATTAATCTTTCAAAACTTTTACCCCGAAATACATTTTCATATTATGAATTACTTGAACCTAAGCGATATACACAAGCGTGTGTATGTAGATACTTCCTCTTTGGTTCCATTAAAACGTTCTGTAATGCTTTGCTTTACATTGCATCGCAATTAGCTGAGTTTAGAAGTTCTGAATTAAAAATGGAATTTTTAAATGTTTTTACGATAAATACATGAAATATTTTATCTGGATTTTTTTTTTGTTTTCTTTTCGTATGCATACGTACATCAATCTATTTTTATAGGTGTATAGATTTTGTTTATGCATGCATTTCAAATCGTTGGCAGCCAACAAATTCTCGATTGTAGTCACATGGCTAACCGTAATGTTGTGAATGTACTTTCATTAGCATACGTTTTCATTTTAATTACAGTTACAATCATTTGGTGACTGATTGTTGTTTTTCGTCGTTTTTACTTTTGCTGTTATTGCTAAGGTCATGTAAGTGCATACGTAAATTTTAACGTTAACACGCACTTTTTAAATAGAAATATTCTTTTATGGGAGCTTACGTTCAGATAAGGCTGCACAGACACATACTACTGCCAAGTAACGTTGCAAGGGAATTTTTTTTTCCTTTTTTTGATATTCAACACCAAAGGGTGACAGGCAATTAGTTTTCTTCCTTCGCCTTTAATACCGCCTGAGTAGCCGTGTAGGTAAAAATCGCAAGTAAGTGTTCGCGGGATCAAATCTTAAATGCGGTAAAGTTTGCTTTGGTCGTAGCCACAACACTTTTCAGTTGGGCACATGCCCTCTAAGGTGCGGCAACCATCTTCCTTGTTGTTTGTCTTTCCGCTCTTCTCTCTGACTTTCATTGTGTTACACGAATCGGCGAAATCTCTTCAGTGATTGGTCACATTAAAGAAAGAAAACACTTAATAGACCATCTTAAGGATCCTCCAAAATATAGATATATTTGGTCCATTTGCGCGTATGTCACTGTCCCTTCTTCTATCTGTTATACATTTTACGAAATCTTAAAATCTATCCATTTTACTGTCGCAATCACTAAACAATTGCGACTACTTATCATTCTAGCACGATAATCGTTTAAAAATTGCTTTAAATTCGGTTCAAAGTTTTTTAAATGCTTGTCAAAGAAAACGGTCATAAACGATGCAATCATAGGACCGTGCGATAGTGCTTGCTCCAACTCTCTTAGTTAGGGAATGACAATAGAAGGAAGAAGTGAAAGTATTATGAGTAACAACGGCATGCAAGTATTTCAGGGAAAAAAGGTTAAATGAATTTTATCGACCAGTACGGTTTCCCTCTTCAAAAGTTTTCTGCAGGAGATTGCAGGTGAATGCCTGCTTCGAACCAAAAAGCGAACAAACTTGATGTCCAAGTTGTTCTCTGGGCGAGAAAAAAACGAATTACTTCATGATGCTCATTCTATTATGGATTAGTATGGCCTCGAATGAGGTGATTTACTTCAGCATCTGTTAACTGCCGATGAGGGTTAGATTTGCTATGACACGCCAAAAACCTGGTAGATGGTCAGCCGATATCTGAAGTGGAGAGTACTCAAAATGGTCTTAAAAAGGATTTTGGCTAGCATTGTCTGCAACAAAGACGGATGTATTGATAGATTGAAGATGCAAGTAAGCAGTGACCAAAGGAAAGTTATTGTTGATGTGTGTGTGAGAAATTGAAGAAAATTAATTAAATCCAACAGATTTTGCGGAAGAATTTCTGTCCTATTTCTTATTTCTAAACTTTCTTCTTATTTTCTAAATTTCCCTTCATTTGATAAACTCCTCCCCGTGTATTTGATACTTTGATTGTAATTAATTGAAGCATAAACTGTAGGAAAAATAAATCGGATTTTCAAAAACACAAAAGGGCACAAAATTCTCAATAAGTTTTATATTATATTTCACTTGAACAGTGCAGAGTGAAAGTCTTATACTCTTTGCAGCGAAGTTTCGATACAATCCGCAACCCCATTACATTTTGCTTACCTACGTGTGTGTTCGTAGATTGGAGACAGATTGGAGACAGCTAGACAGCTGTGGCGAATGGCTCTTCCAAAGCTTAGATCGAATCTTCCTTTAAGTGTACACATTTACAGCGGACTGCGCTCACTTTAAGGAAAATCTTACGTTCCAAAGTGAAAGAAAGTCTCATTTTCAACGGCAAAGCAGCCGAGAACATCACTTGATTTTTATCGGATTTATGAAAAGTTTCGAACAACGTTTACGCTAGCCCTATGCCATTTCCAAATTTCCCGAATGCATTTAGTTTGCGAAAACTTTTTACTTCATTTTAAGTTTTTCACATTTCTTTCTATTATCAACAAAAATCAAACTTTCCAGGTGTCCTTGATGTATGGAAATTTCTCACTTTATTTCTCAATGTGAATTTTTACTATGTTTGCCTTGGTTTGATATATGGCCCGGTTTATATTTTTTATGCTTTCATAAATCGCCCTATCATACGAAAATCATACGAAGCTTATGAATGCGCTTTATGTGCAAAAATTTATTCAATTTTTTTTTGTTTGTCTGTCTGTCCCTTTGTGTCTGCGATAAACACCCTCTAGGTCGCAAAACTGAAAATGTCGTCTTCAAATTCGACGAAAACACTGGAAGTTGAAAATTATTCTGTGCGTTCCTCAAATGAAGATAGATTATCTGTCTAAATATGTGTTGAATCTAAACTAAATATGGTGGACCACACAAACACGCAGCGTGGAGACTTGGTTTTTTCTTAGCAGTGCAATTGACTGGGTATCAGATAAAAGTATCTAAAGAGTAAAATGCAAGTAACTAACTTTCTTAATTCTAAACTAAACAACGCGGAATTCACGACGAATAAAGGTCAAGGGTATAAAACTTCGGTCGCGGTCTTTCCTTACGCCATATAATTTCTCATAATGCTGGATTTCAATGGAAATTTAAGCTATTATAAAATTTTAAACCGTAAGACTTGGTTTCAATGTAACGCTGTACATATTGGCTTAACTTATATTATTTCAAGGTCTTGTATGACACGGTTACGATGTAACATAAAACACTATAAGAATTGCCTTGACTTACATTATATCTAAGCTTACATTGTAATACAGTTTCAATACAGTACGGGACGAATTGGCCGTGATATACAAGCGACGCATATGTCGGAGAGCAAGCGAGCTATCGGTAGGTAAAACATTGAGCTGCAACTTCCTTGCGGGTATTTATTTCACACAGGCAGTCCCCTTGGAGCACTTGGGGAAGAGTTCGAAATTTCAAGCAAAACATTTATTTCGAATAATGAAATTTTTAAAAGTGTCTGCTAAGCCAATAAAACAAAACAAATTTTTTTTCTGAAAAATTTATAGCCGGCCGTTTCTCTCCTTAAAGGGATAATAAGCTGAAGACAAAATGTTTTTTTTTTTTTTTTAATAATCATTCAAATCTTTTTTTGTTTCATTCTTAGAC